>SMJT01000010.1:591312-656357 GCA_004349715.1 Crucihimalaya himalaica
AAAGCGACGATGACAATCAAACCAGCACGACTTCCTTCCATGCTTCAGTTGAAAGGCATCTGATCGATCCATGTAATATGGACAAGATAACCTTCCGTGCGTGGTCCATCCCGATAACATCCCATATGCTGGGAAGTCACTAATAGTCCACAATAGCACTGCCCGCATTGTAAAATTCCGTTTCTGTGAATAATCAAATGTGCGTACACCTGTATACCATAATTGTTCAACTCATGAATCAAGGGTTGCAGAAATACATCAAGGGATCGTTTTGGATGCTTAGGACCCGGTACCAGAATACTCATAAACAAGACTTCCCTTTGCATGCACATTTCTGGTGGCAGATTGTATAGCGACAATATCACAGGCCATAAAGAATATTGTCTCCCAGACAAACCAAATGGACTAAATCCATCAGTGCATAAGCCAAGATAGACATTCCTACTCTCGTTAGCAAAGTCAGAACGTACCGTCTGAAAGTGTTTCCACGCCTTTGCATCTGACGGATGCGTAATCTCCCCATCATTTGTTGAATGTTCTGCATGCCATCTCATTGCCGCCGATGTCCTTCCGGTAGTTGGTTGATATCTTGGGTTTGGTGTTAAGAGATTACCTGCCATGAAGTTAGCATGCAGATTCTTCAAAAGCTTCTTCAAATCTCTTTTGATGATTGTTGGTGTGAACGACATTTTTTTTTTAATAAAAGAGATTTGGGATTTCCTTAGATAGCAATAGATGAAACTGTAATTTTTAGATCTACTCAGTAGTATATTGATTCAAAGAAGTCGGTTGCGTGTTTTGAAGAAGAGTAATAAATGATAAGAAGCGACGTTTCACGAAGGTCCGCTTCGTTTTACGTGCTTTTTAACGTAATTGAGAAGTCTAAATGAGAAGTCTCCTAAGGAAGTCTCTAACTAGGGTTTTGTACGAAGAGGAAGTCTCCAGTAGAAGTCTGCGATTGAAGTCTCCTAAATAAGTCTCTTACTAGGGTTTTGTACGAAGATTGAAGTCTCCAGTAGAAGCATGCGATTGAAGTCTCCTTCAGAGTTCTCTTACTAGGGTTTGGTGTTAAGAGTGAAGTCTGCTTTGTTTTGTTTTACGTGCTTTTTACCGTAATTGAGAAGTCTAAATGAGAAGTCTCCTAAGGAAGTCTCTAACTAGGGTTTTGTACGAAGAGGAATCTCCAGTAGAAGTCTGCGATTGAAGTCTCCTAAATAAGTCTCTTACTAGGGTTTTGTACGAAGATTGAAGTCTCCAGTAGAAGCCTGCGATTGAAGTCTCCTTCAGAATTCTCTTACTAGGGTTTGGTGTTAAGAGTGAAGTCTGCTTTGTTTTGTTTTACGTGCTTTTTACCGTAATTGAGAAGTCTAAATGAGAAGTCTCCTAAGGAAGTCTCTAACTAGGGTTTTGTACGAAGAGGAATCTCCAGTAGAAGTCTGCGATTGAAGTCTCCTAAATAAGTCTCTTACTAGGGTTTTGTACGAAGATTGAAGTCTCCAGTAGAAGCCTGCGATTGAAGTCTCCTTCAGAATTCTCTTACTAGGGTTTGGTGTTAAGAGTGAAGTCTGCTTTGTTTTGTTTTACGTGCTTTTTACCGTAATTGAGAAGTCTAAATGAGAAGTCTCCTAAGGAAGTCTCTAACTAGGGTTTTGTACGAAGAGGAATCTCCAGTAGAAGTCTGCGATTGAAGTCTCCTAAATAAGTCTCTTACTAGGGTTTTGTACGAAGATTGAAGTCTCCAGTAGAAGCCTGCGATTGAAGTCTCCTTCAGAATTCTCTTACTAGGGTTTGGTGTTAAGAGTGAAGTCTGCTTTGTTTTGTTTTACGTGCTTTTTACCGTAATTGAGAAGTCTAAATGAGAAGTCTCCTAAGGAAGTCTCTAACTAGGGTTTTGTACGAAGAGGAATCTCCAGTAGAAGTCTGCGATTGAAGTCTCCTAAATAAGTCTCTTACTAGGGTTTTGTACGAAGATTGAAGTCTCCAGTAGAAGCCTGCGATTGAAGTCTCCTTCAGAATTCTCTTACTAGGGTTTGGTGTTAAGAGTGAAGTCTGCTTTGTTTTGTTTTACGTGCTTTTTACCGTAATTGAGAAGTCTAAATGAGAAGTCTCCTAAGGAAGTCTCTAACTAGGGTTTTGTACGAAGAGGAATCTCCAGTAGAAGTCTGCGATTGAAGTCTCCTAAATAAGTCTCTTACTAGGGTTTTGTACGAAGATTGAAGTCTCCAGTAGAAGCCTGCGATTGAAGTCTCCTTCAGAATTCTCTTACTAGGGTTTGGTGTTAAGAGTGAAGTCTGCTTTGTTTTGTTTTACGTGCTTTTTACCGTAATTGAGAAGTCTAAATGAGAAGTCTCCTAAGGAAGTCTCTAACTAGGGTTTTGTACGAAGAGGAATCTCCAGTAGAAGTCTGCGATTGAAGTCTCCTAAATAAGTCTCTTACTAGGGTTTTGTACGAAGATTGAAGTCTCCAGTAGAAGCCTGCGATTGAAGTCTCCTTCAGAATTCTCTTACTAGGGTTTGGTGTTAAGAGTGAAGTCTGCTTTGTTTTGTTTTACGTGCTTTTTACCGTAATTGAGAAGTCTAAATGAGAAGTCTCCTAAGGAAGTCTCTAACTAGGGTTTTGTACGAAGAGGAATCTCCAGTAGAAGTCTGCGATTGAAGTCTCCTAAATAAGTCTCTTACTAGGGTTTTGTACGAAGATTGAAGTCTCCAGTAGAAGCCTGCGATTGAAGTCTCCTTCAGAATTCTCTTACTAGGGTTTGGTGTTAAGAGTGAAGTCTGCTTTGTTTTGTTTTACGTGCTTTTTACCGTAATTGAGAAGTCTAAATGAGAAGTCTCCTAAGGAAGTCTCTAACTAGGGTTTTGTACGAAGAGGAATCTCCAGTAGAAGTCTGCGATTGAAGTCTCCTAAATAAGTCTCTTACTAGGGTTTTGTACGAAGATTGAAGTCTCCAGTAGAAGCCTGCGATTGAAGTCTCCTTCAGAATTCTCTTACTAGGGTTTGGTGTTAAGAGTGAAGTCTGCTTTGTTTTGTTTTACGTGCTTTTTACCGTAATTGAGAAGTCTAAATGAGAAGTCTCCTAAGGAAGTCTCTAACTAGGGTTTTGTACGAAGAGGAATCTCCAGTAGAAGTCTGCGATTGAAGTCTCCTAAATAAGTCTCTTACTAGGGTTTTGTACGAAGATTGAAGTCTCCAGTAGAAGCCTGCGATTGAAGTCTCCTTCAGAATTCTCTTACTAGGGTTTGGTGTTAAGAGTGAAGTCTGCTTTGTTTTGTTTTACGTGCTTTTTACCGTAATTGAGAAGTCTAAATGAGAAGTCTCCTAAGGAAGTCTCTAACTAGGGTTTTGTACGAAGAGGAATCTCCAGTAGAAGTCTGCGATTGAAGTCTCCTAAATAAGTCTCTTACTAGGGTTTTGTACGAAGATTGAAGTCTCCAGTAGAAGCCTGCGATTGAAGTCTCCTTCAGAATTCTCTTACTAGGGTTTGGTGTTAAGAGTGAAGTCTGCTTTGTTTTGTTTTACGTGCTTTTTACCGTAATTGAGAAGTCTAAATGAGAAGTCTCCTAAGGAAGTCTCTAACTAGGGTTTTGTACGAAGAGGAATCTCCAGTAGAAGTCTGCGATTGAAGTCTCCTAAATAAGTCTCTTACTAGGGTTTTGTACGAAGATTGAAGTCTCCAGTAGAAGCCTGCGATTGAAGTCTCCTTCAGAATTCTCTTACTAGGGTTTGGTGTTAAGAGTGAAGTCTGCTTTGTTTTGTTTTACGTGCTTTTTACCGTAATTGAGAAGTCTAAATGAGAAGTCTCCTAAGGAAGTCTCTAACTAGGGTTTTGTACGAAGAGGAATCTCCAGTAGAAGTCTGCGATTGAAGTCTCCTAAATAAGTCTCTTACTAGGGTTTTGTACGAAGATTGAAGTCTCCAGTAGAAGCCTGCGATTGAAGTCTCCTTCAGAATTCTCTTACTAGGGTTTGGTGTTAAGAGTGAAGTCTGCTTTGTTTTGTTTTACGTGCTTTTTACCGTAATTGAGAAGTCTAAATGAGAAGTCTCCTAAGGAAGTCTCTAACTAGGGTTTTGTACGAAGAGGAATCTCCAGTAGAAGTCTGCGATTGAAGTCTCCTAAATAAGTCTCTTACTAGGGTTTTGTACGAAGATTGAAGTCTCCAGTAGAAGCCTGCGATTGAAGTCTCCTTCAGAATTCTCTTACTAGGGTTTGGTGTTAAGAGTGAAGTCTGCTTTGTTTTGTTTTACGTGCTTTTTACCGTAATTGAGAAGTCTAAATGAGAAGTCTCCTAAGGAAGTCTCTAACTAGGGTTTTGTACGAAGAGGAATCTCCAGTAGAAGTCTGCGATTGAAGTCTCCTAAATAAGTCTCTTACTAGGGTTTTGTACGAAGATTGAAGTCTCCAGTAGAAGCCTGCGATTGAAGTCTCCTTCAGAATTCTCTTACTAGGGTTTGGTGTTAAGAGTGAAGTCTGCTTTGTTTTGTTTTACGTGCTTTTTACCGTAATTGAGAAGTCTAAATGAGAAGTCTCCTAAGGAAGTCTCTAACTAGGGTTTTGTACGAAGAGGAATCTCCAGTAGAAGTCTGCGATTGAAGTCTCCTAAATAAGTCTCTTACTAGGGTTTTGTACGAAGATTGAAGTCTCCAGTAGAAGCCTGCGATTGAAGTCTCCTTCAGAATTCTCTTACTAGGGTTTGGTGTTAAGAGTGAAGTCTCCAGTTGAAGCCTGCGATCGAAGTCTCCTAGAAAATATTTTTTTGGTTATATTTCATTTAAGCAGATTTATACAAGATTATATTCATTTTTGTGGTTATAATCTACGGTTAAATTATACAAAATATCCGGTTAAATTATACAAAATATACAGTTATGCTAGATATCCGGTTAAATTATACAAAATATACAGTTATGCTAGATATCCGGTTAAATTATACAACATACAAATATCCAGATTTATACAACATACAAAATATCCGGTTAAATTATACAAAATATATAGTTAAATTCTATACAAGATTACAAAATATACGGTTAAAAGAGAAGCTCAGTCGTATAAATCCAAACCTTCGTAACCGCGCTTCTCGGTCCCGTTATGCCGAGCTCATCATATATTTCTGTAGCCAGCTTCTCCCTTATGAACTTGATGTTCTTATCACACAAGCGGGTTGGATCAAATGGTATGCCAAGAGCATGACACTCGATGTACTTCAGGCAATACACTCCACATTCACTGCTCTGATGGTTTTTAGGAACACTCGTCTATGGAACCCGCTCGTATGAGTAGGGAACATAAGGGTACTTATCTTTTAGCGCCACAGGAGCTAGAAGGTTCATAAGATAAGCCATTATATCGCAAACAGGATGTAATGCAGCATCAATCTCCTCATCCTTGCAGACAATTAGATCAATATCCCAAATAACGATGTGTATCTTATGAATATCAATCAATATCGCAACCCAATGCATAGCCTTGATGTTAAGGGAGGTGTAGATTTCATCAACATCTTCACCCCACATCTTATTAGATCTGCAGAACTCTAGTTAATCTCATATGACAAAATCATACGCCCAACCAGGTAGCAATCTGCCTAAACCGTTTTCATCACCACTATTCTGAAATTCTTCATACTTAGACTTCCACATCGTGGTGAAGATGGAATCAACGAAGCATGAGAGTAAAGTCTCCATATAAAGTCTGAGAGTAAAGTCTGAGAGTAAAGTCTCACATGGTTTACATGGTTTACATCAAATGGCTTAGTTTTATGAATTTTTTTTTAAACATATTCGATTTGATTTAAAATAATTTATCTTTCAAAAATTTTGATCAAAATATTTTTTTATAAATTTTTTAATAAAAATTCAAAATTAAAAAAAGATACAGAATTCATGGTCGAAGTCTGAACCGTAATTAAACCGTAGATTTAAATTAGGAAAATAATAAAAAATAATCTCAATGAAATTTTTTTAAAAAAAAAAAAGATTATCACAAATATGAACTTTATAAATTAAAATTTAAAAAACTTTCATAAAATTAAGGTTGATTATGTTCTAGAAAACCATTAACAGTCGCTTCAGACTTCTACAAAAAAGTCTACGATCACAAAATCTTACAGACTTCTTTGTAGAAGTCTACCAAATGGGGAACAATCGATGGAGTAACGCCGAAGATGATTAGATCTGCAATGAATACCACTTCCTATAGAGGAATTATGTGCTGGAAGTCTCCTGGAGAAGTCTCTAATTGGGTGTTCTGTATGAATACGAAGTCTCTTGGTGAAATCTACTCGTGAAGTCTACTTTTAGAAGTCCTACGTGTTCTGTATGACCAGTTCTTTTTGTATTTTTGCGAATTTCAAACTTTTTATTTGATTTACAAATCAAGGTTCCAATAATAATTAACATAATAAGAGAAATTAAAGATAATTAATATAATAAGAGAAAATAAAGATAATTAACATAAAACTAAAGAAATAAAGTTCCAATCCATTTAAAAAGAAATTAAAAATAAATAAAATAAAGGTTCATAGAAATCAAAAGGATAAAGTGCTCTTTGATCTTCAGGCACAAAAAGATTGTGTTTTGTTGTCTAAGAGGAAGATGATGATGATGATGAAGATGAACTCACACTTACTAACCCTGACCCTGAGATGTCAAAGCAAAATTTTGTCAACGTGGTGAAGAAGGAGTACGACAATGCACGAAAAGATTGTGTTAAGCCAAATCTAAGAGGACGCCGGTTGATTGGAACTCGGGTGGAGAGTTGAGTTATGTAAACTTGAGCAATGCCTTTCATCTTTTCACCATTTGACTAAAGATAAAACTTTTCACCCGAGTTCCAATCAACCCTCGTCCTCTTAGACAACAAAACACAATCTTTTCGTGCATCACATTGACAAAATTTTGCATTGACATCTCAGGATCTGGGTTAAAGTGCGAGTTTCATCTTCATCTTTATCTTCATCTTCATCTTCGTCTTCATTTTCATCTTCATCTTTGTCTTCATTTTCATCTTCATCTTCATCTTCATCTTCATCTTCATCGCCATCTAGAATCGTTGCTCTCTTCACCGACCGCCTGCTACTCATCTGAAATGCGAAGACAGAATCTGAATAGCTTTGAATTTGTAGATGAATAAAGATTGAAGATGTTAATAGACGGTTGCGATTCCCAGATCTGCAAATCAAATAAAAGATGGGATTAGAGTTTGGGGCTTTCCCGCAGAGAGGAAGAATATCGATAACTTACGGCGAAAGAGGAGAAAGGTGTCGAGTGTCGGCGTTTAGAGATTTCCGGCGACGTTAGGTGATTCGGAGGAGAAACAGAGCGATGGAGATTTTTTAATTTTTTTATCCAGATTAACTATTGCAATTTCAGTTTTATCTTGTTTAGTAAATGTAAATTTTTTATCAGACATTTTTTCCCCCAAAATTTTTCGCGAAACATTTCAAAATTTTGTATTCATTTAAATTTCAGACTTCTACAAAGAAGTCTACGATAACAAAATCTTACAGACTTCACATGCGAAGTTTACCGTGAGACTTCACCCGAAACTTGAGAAGTCTGTAAGCCCTAAACTCTAAAATTCGAATGTTTATTTCACTCTTTGTTAACAAATACTAACATTTGACATCAAAATAGTATAATATATTCAAAATCTAATAACTATACGAAGGATCGCCATTTTATATCAAAACATATCAATCTAAGTCTAACCCTAAAGATATATGCATGGATTCTTACCCATTGGCAACCTCTGACATATATGCCTCACATGGTTTACATCAAATGACTTAGTTTTATAAATTTTTTTTTAAACCTATTCGATTTGATTTAAAATAATTTATCTTACAAAAATTTTGATCGAAATAATTTTTTATCATTTTTTATTAAAATTTCAAATTTAATTACGGTTCCAGACTTCATGGTCGAAGTCTGTGACTGTTTATGGTATTTTAGAACATAATTAACCTTACATGCTTAAAATTTATGAAAGTTTCGGAAATTTTAATTTATAAAGTTCATATTTTGGATTATATTATTTTTTTTAGAAGAAATTGCATTGAGAATATTTTTGATTATTTTCCTAGTTTAAATCTAAGGTTTAATTACGGTTCAGACTTCATGGATGTCATGAACGAAGTCTACTGTGAGACTTCGTTCAAGAAGTCTACTGTGAGACTTCGTTCAAGAAGTCTACTGTGAGACTTCGTTCAAGAAGTCTACTGTGAGACTTCGTTCAAGAAGTCTACGCCGCGCGGAGGTTAGAACTGTAATTGCAGTTTCTGTTTTTTTTTTTTGTAAATAAGAGGGTTAATGTAATTTCCATACTCCAAAGGTCTAGTTTTGCATTTGTTTCAATTTGGGGTCTAATTTTACATTCAAACTCAATTTTTGGTCTAGTTTTAACTATTCCCGCTTAATTATATATACAAAACTTATTTATTATTATTTAATTACCTACCAAATTACTGCAGAAATTGTAAAACCTAAATTTAATAAGCGTTCTTTTACTCTACAATTTTTCTAACTTCACTTCTTTCATCTCTCGGCCGCTCACATCTTTCCTCAAATCCATCCTTCCCCAAATTCACAAAGAAAGCTTTAGGTTTTGGGGATACAATTACGATGAGTAATGTTTTCATTATATTTTAACTGACAAACCTATTGTGTGGTTCTCACTTATTTTATCAATATTCATTATCATGCTCAAGTTATGTCATATAAAGTCGTCAAAAGAATTAATATATGGCCAATAATTTTTCATATTACCTAGAATCTCGGACAATGGAATGATATTTCATATATATTTAACGCGTAATTAGATTTTGTGGTCCTCCCTTGACATTAGAATGTCAAACTGCCCAAATCCGTTGACCAATTGGATTGATAAATGATAAATGAAAATTATGTAATATTTGTTTAATTCTAACCCAAATATATGTAAGTCAGTAACCGAATATCTCGTTTATATAATAGCTGTCTTCATTTGTTTCCGGTGTAGTTCTTTATAATTGATGTTTTAGTGCTCATTTTCTAAATTTGTGTTTGCTATAAACAAGGATCTTCATTTATTAATGATAAAATACTACTCCATCTAATGAAACCCACTTCAATCAACAAAATGGATCGAATTACACGTATTTGAAAAAATGATTTTGGTTTTATTGTAACAAAATTAATCTAAGTGAAGGTTTGTTATAACTAATATTTATAACTGGTTAATGTTTTAATTTTGTCTCTCAATCTCTCGTTTATTTTATTTATAACTTATCTTTTTATTACCTTTTTTTTTAAACGGGAAAATATCAAAAAAAAGAAGTGAACTTTCAATTTTGGTTAAAAAAGCATAAACTTTTATTTTGCATTAAAGCACAAATTTTCATTGATTTTACATTTAAATCACAAAATTTTATTGATTTTACATTTAAATAACAAATTTTGTTTGAAAAAGTTATTTGAAGCATGTCGTTAAGTATCCATTTAGCAGAACCATTTAGATTACTAACGACATGCCTCAAATAGTTTGGTGAAACAAAATTTGTGATTTAAATGTAAAGTAAATGAAAATTTGTGATTTAATGCGTACATGTTGTTTTTTAACTAAAATTAAAATTTCATGTTTTTCACGTAAAATTAAGTGTTTAATTATTTGTCATACACACAAAAACATAACATCAGTAAAGTACAGTTTAAAAAAAAGATATCTAAATTTATTAAACTATACTTTAATAAATATATTTTTTATTAATGAAAAAATATCTAAATTCATTAAACTATATTTTAATAAATAATTTTTTTCATTAATCTATACGTAACTAATATTTGTGTCTTTGTGTGTACAATAAATAATTAAACTTTTCTAAAAATAAAAAATAAACATACATCATATCAAATATCTTTAATGATAATGTAACATATAACAAAACAAAAACATACATGCATATTTGTCTTGTAAAATGAACCGTAAAAGGTGAATAAAAAAGAAAAAAATAATGTGAACTTTCAATTTTGGTTGAAAAAAAAGCATGAACTTTCAATTTTGATTGAAAAACTATGTACTTTCACTTGTAACGCATTAAATTATAAACTTTCATTAATTTTACATTTAAATCATAAATTTTATATTTAAATCACAAAACTTTGTTTGACCAAATATTTTGAGACATGCCGTTAATTATCTGTTTTAGTATCTATTTAGATACCATTTAGATACTTAACAGCATACTTCAAAAGTTTTGATCAAACAAAATTTATGATTTAAATGTATATAAATATTTGTGATTTAAATATAAAATTAATAAAAATTTGTGATTTAACGCGTATAAATAAAAATTCATATTTTTCTGATTAAAACTAAAAATTTATGCTTTTTTTTTACATTTTTCCTAAAATGTAAAACTTATCCTTTCATTGTCGTTAAATTATTTCCGTATAAGTGGATCTACGATGTGTATATGGAATACAGCGAGACATGCATGTATTAAGTTATGAGGACGATGCGTCTCAATTATTTATATTTTATTTATTAACAAACAAGTTTTCTGGTGAAGTTTGTAAGCATTAAATGTAGAAAGCTGCTCCGATCCTACCATGGGACAGCACGTATTTATTAAAATAAGGTGCAAAAGAAAAAAAGAGTTTACTACTAGCATTGATTAAATAAAAGTTTGGTGTCAGTGACAAAGACAAAAGAGTGTCGTCGTCTCTTCTCATTTATTATCATCCACTCTAGTGGCTCTAAATTAAAATGCTTCTCTGTCGTCGTCTCTTGCTCTTAACTAAATTTATCTTCTTTTCAGAAAATAACAATAATTTGTTTTTGTTTTCTACGTAGATATTTGTTTATTTTCTTTCTTCTTTAAGACAATTTCTTTTTAATCAGAATCCAAAAATATTACACATGTACATAGTAATAATCAGTTTTGTTATTAATTTCGAAGATGAGTAGATGACGTAAAAACAAATTTAAGAGAAAGTCGCTACTAATATCACATACTTATAGTATAAATACGAATAAAGTTGCCAGCAGTTTATAGTATTTAAAGAACCAGAGGAGTATAGCTGCCCATGGATCCCCTAACAATACAGCTTATAACTTTATAAGCAAGCTGTTTCAGAGATGTTATTGGAAGTTGTTAATGAAATGGTTGGATCTACGTATGACTTACATATATATGATGACATGGAACTCAAAGTCTACGTACATAAAACCAAAGAAAAAAAAAACAAGGTCTACTTAAAAAGTACGTGTTGACTAGAAATAAAAGGTTTATAAAACCGTATCTAAAAACTTTTGCAATGGTTTAGATATCCAAAAGAGTTCTTAACTAATAAACAATTAATATTTATAATATAATTTTATTATATAATTAAAATCTAGTTTTTAAAAATAAATGAATCAATTAAGAGATGACAAGTGTCTTTAAAGTTTTTTTACTAAAATTTCATGGATTCTTAAATAAAAATTCTTCTCACTTTTTTTTCTATTTTTTATAATTTTTATTTATTTTATATTTTAGATATCCATTAAAATATTATGGTTGAGGGTGCTATAAAATGTTTTGACTATATATATATTTTAAGTATTTGAGCACGTACCTTTCTTTCTTTGATAAGAAGTTTTCGAGTATATATTTTAGATAAGTTTATATTCTTTTATGTTTTCAATCGATGTTGGAATTATAAGTCGTTTTCGTTGCAATCATAAGTCGTCTTTTGTTGCAATAGCTAAAATTTTACCATGGATATAACCAATTAACCACACGCATTAACAACTAACAAAAGCTAATCTCCAATAAATCATCACAGCTTTTGTTTTTGTATCAATAATTTTTAACAACCGTCACATATAATATAATACGGAAAATGTTACGTATTGATAATATATATTACTACATTATATAAAACCAATTGTTACGTGTTGGCTGTGTAAGTCATGTACTCGTGGTTGTACTCAAAGGGAATGTGTGGAGGAGAGACAGAGATGTATACCTTCATGCATGTACGCCATGTATAGTGATATGACGTCCAAATCGAATTGTGAAAACGAAGAAAACCTAAGGCTGACTGCTATAGTAATTAGAGTAAAAAAAGAGAGTTATATTTCTTTTATACAGTTAAATATAAAGTATATATCCAAAAAATCAACCCTAAGTTTAAGCGTTATATATTAATTACAAGTCCAAATAAGGTTTTTGTCAAATGCTAAACAAAATTCAATGAGTGTAACAGTAAAATCTATTGATAAAAAAAATCATACAATGATCAATTGATGATCATCTAAATGGTAGTTAAGTTTATTATATTTAGAGTATTGGGATGATATAGATATAGCACGTTCTTCCACTTCATCTCTTTCCACTTCATCTCTAACTTGTACAAAATCAAAATTTCAATAGTAAGGAAAAGGATTTTTTTCTCTATAAATATTTTTGTTTAATTAAACAAGATAAAGAACGTATGCGTGGGTTAATATATTCGAGTTTATATAAATACAACACAAATATATAATATTTTCACCCTCGGGAAAAAATGTTCGAACTTATAACAATATACTCATATCAATATGATTTACCAACTCAATTTAACTAGATCACATATTATTTATTATATAAAAAACGTAACCCGATTTCATGAAAACTCGAGTTGAATTGAACTAGTCCACTTATAAACTACTTACTCATTTTAACACCTCTAACGGTATATATGTAGCGCATGTATTTATAAATCGAGTAGATAATTTCTTGAACAATTTTTTTTAATAATGTGAGTGTTAGATTTTCTTTAAGAAAAAATTTCATGAACTATTGAATTTGCAATCTTCGTTCTATCCATTTTACACCATTTATCTTGCTCCTTTTGTTAGTAAGTTTTTATTACTTTCAATTTTCTTTTCCAACTCTACACAGATTGTTTGATCCATTTTATTCGCTCTACACCGCTTGTTTCACAACAATTATTTGGAGGTGATATAGAGTTCTATCTTCACGACTATTAGTAGTAGATCGTGTTCTTGGGAAACTTGCCTTTGACTGGATTTGTTATATTAAATTATGCAAAGCACTTGTTTGGTCAAATCTGTGAGCAAAGCTTGGCTGTTAGTTTCAACTTTCAACTGGTCTAGATATGTTTCGACTTGATTCAAAGGAATGATGACACAAGCGATGACGTAATTAGCAAAAAGGTAGTTTTGTCGTGTGGTGCTTTTAATCGAGAGGTAGGGGATTGATTAGTGGGATCCGGTATGGGTCGCAGATTTTGTTCGGTCCCGACAAGTTTTTTCAATTATAAAAACTATATATTATAAGTAACTAATTATATTATCTCGTCTCTATTATTCTCTCTTGTTTTAAGAGTTTTTTTTTGTTTTTTTTTTTTGTGTGTTATTAATATAATTATTGTGAGTAAAATATAATAATTGACACTGAATATTTGTGTGTTAGGTATTACTCCTATTGTTTTTCAATACATCTCATATTAAAAGCAATGATGTTCATATCTAAATGCTAACTTGAACCTCGTGTGTTAGTTGTAGAAATAATTAACGTCAGTTTACAATATTGAATGCAAATGTATTATTTCAATATATTACTATAGATATAAACTTAAGTTGATATATATACGTAAAAATGTTATATCAACTATTGTTATGTACTTACCAATCCTCATATGGCAACGTAGCAAGAGTCCAGGACGAGGGGTTCGGATTCCATATACATGATCGAAGTCATGTGATAAAATAACTCAATAAACCAAGTAATTTCCATTGTTTAATGTAAATCATATCATGTATAGAATTTATAATTAGCAAGTTAAAGTGTCTCGTCACGCTTTACCGAAAGTTTCGTAGTAGGTCTTTAATTTGGACATATCGAACGAATCCATCATCCCTCACTCACTCCTCTTCTTCCTTACAGAAAATAATTTTATACTTTTATATATACCCCCACATAATTTCATAGTTTTTGATTTTATTTGAATCTTACGATAAGCCCCCCTCCTTCAATGAATACTTTTTATTCACGCGTACTCGTGTTTTTTTTTATCCTTTTATTTGACGCGTACTCGTTGCTATGTAAGCTTATCAAGACATAAATATTTGCAGTCTCCAACTTTCATTATACCAAACCAAACCAAACCAAACCAATCACCTTTTATTTAGTTAAATTATCAACATTCATTTTATTCATATGTTAGGAATCATCGTAATACTATGTAAAATTTATCAGGTCATTTACTTTTAGTACATATTCTATATTTATAGCTTGTACCTCCGGTTTGGATTTCTAAACCATTTTATAATATTGTTGACAAAAAATTGCGTAAATTAGAATAGAATAAATTGAAGGAAAGGAATAGACTCCTTTTCAATTTAAAATCATATAAAATAGTAATTTAGAAATCAATATTTTCATTTATAAACATGCTTGAAACCATATGAAATGGATCATATATGAAAGATAAAATCATAGAATACGCTTAACTAAAAAAATTGATAAACGAGTTTTATTCATATTCTCAAAAACTTATGATATTAAAACCAAAAATAGATCTTATGATAATGGTCTCTCATGATGCGTCTATCTTAAATTTATGTCGTCTAGATATTTTGTTTTGGTCTAGACGATTTAAAGACATTAGTTTTGTTTCTACTCGTCGAAGGTTTAACGAGGCGGCTCATAAGCTTGCAAAGTTTGGTTGTATGACTTCAGAATTTTATTCCGCTGTATCACATCCTCCTCATTGTATTTAGATCGATTTCCTAAAAGATTATATAACTTAATTCGTTGAAGAAAAAAAAAAAAAAATCTTATGATAAATTAAGCCAACTCCGAGCATTATTTAAAATAAGCCTCAAGACAGGCCCATTTAGATAACTGTAGTTAGGCCCAATATGTTCTTCTTTCTCCTCTTGCTAATTAGCCGTTGCCGACTTGACGCCGACGACGAAAGGGTTAACACGCCGCCGTTGATTTAGCCAGTGAATCAATGGAAAGTGAAGCCATTCACGAGGAGCTTCAGAATTTAGACGTCGAGTTAAAGGATGTTCAAGGTTACCTTTCTTCGTTTTCACTCGTTCCTATTTTTGTTTTTGTTCTTCGAATTCGCGTTTCGTTTTCTCAGGTTGCTTCTAGTATATATATATAACCTAATATCATTCAAAGTCTCCATTTTTTTCTGCTTTGTATAATATACATTGAAGATTTAGGTTAGTTTTTCGATTTCATAGCCATAAGAACTTGGATTTGTATCTCTGATGCTTGATGGTGTTAGGATATGGAAAAACTTAAGTGAAAGTTTTAGTTTTTGAATTTGTTGATTGAAATCGCTTTACAGGTCAGATAAGTGCTTTGATCGAGCATCAAGACAGATTGTACGAGAGGAAGTCTGAGTTAAAGACATTGTTAAAAGCACTAGCAGCATCAGGAAGCCCTGTTGCATCATCTGGTGGCTCTAGTGCTATAGAGAATTGGTCTGAGCCATTCCAGTGGGATTCTCGTGCTGACGATGTTAGGTTTAATATTTTCGGTATATCCAAGTATAGGGCCAACCAGAAGGAAGTAAGCGACTTCTGCATTTTCTGATCGAATATGTTATCTGTTTCATATGTCAATTCTTATGTTGCAAAAATTTATTATGATGTTCAATTTGTTGTCTCCTTGGATGACATGACAGATTATTAACGCTATAATGTCGGAAAGAGATGTTCTGGTGATCATGGCAGCAGGTGGTGGGAAGAGTCTTTGCTACCAACTTCCCGCTATACTTCGTGGTGGTACAACTCTTGTTGTCAGTCCTTTACTTTCTCTGATTCAAGATCAGGTTAGTACTAAACTTTTGGAAAATAGTTTGTAGGGCCACCTCATGAAGAGACCACTAAACAGCTAAATTTACAGAATGATGAACTTAACACTAGATCTTTAGGTATGTTTTGATTGTATGTGTGTTAAGACCAATTTTGTGTATGATTGCTCAGGTTATGGGTTTGGCTGCTCTAGGAATTTCAGCCTACATGCTGACCTCTACTTCTGGCAAGGAAAATGAGAAATTTGTGTACAAGGCACTTGAAAAGGGTGAAGATGACCTCAAGATACTTTATGTAACACCAGAAAAGGTATCAAAGAGCAAAAGGTTCATGTCGAAGCTTGAAAAGTGTCACAATGCTGGTCGCCTCTCTCTTATATCAGTTGATGTAAGTCTCTCGTGGTTTTAGTTTCATACTCAGAAAATTTACCATGCCGCCTATCTTCTCACTTCTATGGCGTTTGTTTATTTGGACGTATCCTCACCATTAATAAGAAACTACTTTCGGAATGTCCAATTTCCTATGTTTGGTTGCTTTGCAGGAGGCTCATTGTTGTAGTCAATGGGGTCACGATTTTCGCCCTGATTACAAGAACTTAAGCATTCTGAAGACCCAGTTTCCTAAAGTTCCCATGGTCGCTTTAACTGTATGTTTTTGTATTCATCTACTTCCTGCTAAATTCGTCCACTTTTTTTATCTATATAAGATACCCTGCAAGCTTAAATTAGTCAACACTAGTGTGCTTAACATAAGTTCCAATTTTCTTCTAAGTTTAGCTCTCTGAACTTACATGCTCGCTAGTATTGTCAATTTATTCTGCTTCAGTTGGTGTAGTATGTCAAATTCTGTTACAATCTTTCAAATGTTTTCTGGAAGGTTGAATATTTAATTTTCTTCCTAATTCTTGATGATTCTACTGCAGGCAACTGCCACACAGAAAGTCCAAAATGATCTGATAGAGATGCTGCATATTCCTAAATGCGTCAAATTTGTTAGCAGTGTTAACAGGCCAAACCTCTTTTACTCGGTACTCCTAGTAATATTTTTATATAATATTTGTTTCTTATGCTGTGGGTAGTTTGTAGCATGGAAATGAGTAGTAAACTGTCATGTAGGTGCGAGAAAAGTCGGCAGTTGGTAAAGTGGTGGTTGATGAAATTGCAGAATTCATACGGGAATCATACTCTAACAATGAATCTGGAATAGTCTATTGTTTCTCCCGGAAGGAGTGCGAACAGGTTTGTAACTAAAATTCACACATCATCATATGTACTGAACTTACCAATCTATTCTTCTTTTGCACCCTTTTTCTGACCATTATTTATCGTTCTATTGAACCTTGGATCGGGGAAGAAAAGCTTTCATATTTTGTCTTACACGCAATGGTGATAGATTGCAGGTGATTTACGAGAGAGAGGGATTTCTGCTGATTATTACCACGCAGACATGGATGTAAATATGCGCGAAAAAGTTCATATGCTGTAAGTTAGTGTTTCTTAAAACGTGTGGTGCCTAGTGCTTACCTTGAACTAGATATTTCGAGGTCCAGCTCTGACGCAGCTTGAGTCTGCTCTTAATGATACAGTTACTGATGAGAAATTTGCAGCATTGCCTGACTTTTTTGTTGTCATGTTCACAGATGGAGCAAGAACAAGTTGCAGGTCATTGTTGGAACAGTATGTATATTCTCCGTTATCATACCAGTATTTAGTGGTACAGTGATCTACGTTAGTCAACTTTGATGATTGCTTTGCAGGTTGCCTTTGGCATGGGAATCAACAAGCCTGATGGTTAGTAGTACTAACTTTTGTTTCAGTTGATATTTGATAAGCTTTGACTTTCAGTTTTCGGTAGTGCATATTTCCTTCTCTTGCAAGTTATTATCCCTCAATTACATATTACCAAGTAGCTATTGATTTCTTAAAATCTTCCTATATCTAACAATCACTGTTCTTACTAAAAATCACTGTCCCTCACATTTGATTAAGCACTGTTACTATCTTTTCCAACTGATACATGGAAAATTGTTGTAGTCAGGTTTGTCATCCACCACAGTTTGAGCAAATCAATGGAGACTTACTACCAGGTTTCAGATTCTTGTCCACTAGAACTTGATGTAGTTACGAGGTTGCCTCTTATCACCTAACCATCATAATGCAGGAGAGTGGCCGTGCTGGTCGTGATGGGCTCCCATCCGAGTGCGTCCTCTTTTTTCGTTCGGCTGATGTTCCCAGGCAGGTGAGCTGCAATTTTCTATACCCTGCTTATCTGTGCTGTACATATATATATCTAAAAATTTCATTGACGCTTTTCTTTGTCCCCCAACAGAGTTCCATGGTCTTCTACGAGTATTCTGGTCTGCATAATCTCTATGATATAGTAAGATATTGTCAGGTATGCTGTTTCATTTCCTCTTTCCTGAAGAGCACATTACCGTTACTTCACCTGTAAATATCTGGAGCAAACTGTGGCAATCAGCATTTTGTAATAGCTAGAAGCACCAACTTCCTAGCTCAGTCTGCTTTAGAATGGCTAAATTGTATTAATTGTATAGTCTTTTATCTTGTCTAGCGTTAAGGATCATGACCTTGAAATGTTCTATATTATATGTTATCTTATGCACTGTAGTTTCTGAAATACCTTGTTGCAGTCTAAAACAAAATGTCGTCGGAGCGCTTTTTTCCGTCATTTTGGGGAGCCATCACAAGATTGCAATGGTATTCTTGTTTACAGTTGTCCACTAACTGATAGAATTTGGACTGCATTTGTTGATTCTAGATTCTAGATTTATGATTATTGTTTTACATTCTGTAAGGAATGTGTGACAACTGTGGCCTGTCAAGTGAGGTCAAGGAAGTTGATGTATCGGGTATGTATGTCCCTACATTTGCTTGTTGTTTCTATGAAATACATTCGTGTGCAACTTGTTTGGAATCAGCTTGAATTTTTTCTGTCTGCCAATTTGTTTTTCGGCTTTTTTTTTTTTTGGTTTCAAGGATTAACAGTTGATTTTCAATTTCTTAACAACTATCAACCTTATATCAATGATATCATAAAAAAATTTCCATGTCATGAATTTTTGCAGACCTAGCTAAGCTCGTGGTTTCAATGGTGCAAGAAACGCAAGCCAAGGATCAAAGAGTGACTATGTTACAGCTGGGTGACAAACTCAGAAATAAGCACAAGAATCTAAGTTAGTCACGTTTTTTCATTTCATTAGTTTGACCTGCATTCAATTTTGTTGTTGTTATTGATTTTTATCTCTGTGGTTAACCCTAGGTGCTGAGTTAAAGAGAGACGAGACAGAACATCTAGTGATAAAACTGATTGTTGACTCAGTATTGGTAAGATCATTGTCCATGTTTATAGTTCTCTGTCAGATTGTAATATCGACACGTGATAAACCCAGCTCAAGATAATAACATGTTACGAAAAAACTTAGTATCTAGCAATGCCTTAAAATCTCTGAATAATTGTCAAGCTGTAATTGAGTTTTGTTTTGTTTGTGCAGAAAGAAGAATTTCAGCACACACCATACTCGACAAACGCATATGTAACAATGGGACCGTTGGCCAACCAATTGTTGCAAGGTAAGGAGTAAGGAATTGCATTCCTCTCGCTCTTACATGAACACTATAGTTTTCTCGTTTAAAGTGGTGGCCACACAGGTAGTTGAATCAATAGAAGTCATAGAAGCAGTAATTATTAGAACCATTATGTATGGTTTTAGTGAGTATAGATCGAACTTGGTATTCAACAAATCTCATTTTCTGTAATATATCAATGTTTTGGAAACTGTTTGGCTAGCTCGACCTTCTTTCTCTCTATTTTATATTCAAAACTCGTAAAAGAAAAACCTATTCTTGTTTTCCGGAACAGGTAGAAAGACGATCAAAATGGAAACCTCAAGCAAACAAACCAAGAAATCGAAAAGAAGTATTTCAGTCTCTGGGTTGGAAGTCAAGCTTGACGAGCTAAGGAAGGAGATATCTGCAGCTGATGGAAGCATACTTCCTCACACGGTCCTCTCAACTCAGCAGATTGGCTCGATAAGTTTGCAAAAACCAAATTCATTACAAGAGGCAAATTTACGCTATTAAAATCGGGTTTATTAATTATTATATGTCTAAAGGCTTCCCTTTAAATCTGTATTGGTTGGATCTGCAGTTGGAGAGTATTATAGGAAAGTTGAAAACAGAAAAGTATGGAGACAGGATTCTTGAAGAAGTGACGAGACACGATGCAGTCTCTGAACAACTTGTCGAAGATCCAACAAAGGAAGAGACATGTAAAAGCAGATCAAGAAAGAGAGCTAAGACACAGAAGGATGTTGTTTTGGTAGAGAGCAACGATGAAGACGAAGAAGCTTGATGAATCTAATATCTTCTTATCCAATCAGCTTATTAGCGGTTTGGCGGATTTTAGTTCTTCTCTGTTTTAAGGTTCCAAATTTACACTATTCTTATGTAAGAAATTAACCGATTTTATATCAGAAAAACTATTTACTAACACATTCACTGCAGAAGAATCATCACTGTCTCTAGTCATCTTCACATGTACAAGTTAATATGTATCATCAGCATGAACTGAGAAGACATTAATTCATTTCTTTTCCATCAAGAAAAAAAGTGCAATAAAAGAAACATAGGGAAACCTCAATGACATCAAGTTCCCAAACTTAGACACAAATCAAAACACCAATTAGTCTACTCTTAACTGCCTTCAACAATTCAAGTCATCAAACAACATCATCGTAAGAACTCCAGCAGAGCCTCCATGTCTGCGCACTTTTGTTTCATGTCCTTCAACTTTTCCTCAATTTCTTGCACCCGAGCCTTACCAACGTCTTTCAGCTTCTTCTCCAACCAATCCAACTTAAACACCCCTTTTGTCACATAAGATAGTGTACAATATGCATTGGCGAGATCAAGATTGGAGAATTTCTCGGGGGACTGGTACAGAATCTCAGTCAAGCTTAGTAGGCTGTTCAAGTATGCCGTTCTCAGATGTGGGTTCTCCAGACTGAATTTTGATGCAATATATGGGTGCTCTTCAAACAGACTATTCATAGATTCTACCTGCAAGTGAAACATGGAAAAAATAAAGTTAACCATATCAGATAGCAGTTTTTCGAGACAATCAAAACTATGTAGGTTGTACTAACTCCTCCACAATAAAGGAAAGCGACTGAAAATAAACTAGACATAGGGCGTGTTCGTTTCGTAGTCGCTGGCGACTGCGACTGCGACTGCGACTGCGACTCAGAAATCGCAGGTCGTTGTTCGTTTATCAATCGCGCGACTAGTCGCTGCGACCGGTCGCTGAATCCTGCGACTGCCAAACGAACAACACAGCGACTGCCAAAATAATTTTATTTTATTGATAAATTTAAATTTTTATAAAATTTTTATAAATTTTTATAACAAAATTTTAACAAAATTTTAACAAATTTTTATAACAAAATTTTAACAAATTTTTATAACAAATTTTTATAAAATTTTTATATTTATTTTTTATATATTTTTTATAAAATGATATTTATAAAATTTATAGTAACAAATGATATTTATATGTAATAGTAACAAATAATATTTATAAAAATTTATAGTAACAAATGATATTTATATGTAATACTAAATTTTTTAAAAATTTAAAAATTTATTTTTTATATATGTAATAGTAGTAAATGATAAAAAATTTTAAAAACTAATCATAAATCAAATTTCTTCACTTAAAAGAAAGGTTTCAAAATTACTGCCAAAATAAATTTTATAACATATTTTTATAAAGTTTTTATAACAAATTTTTATAAAATTTTTATAACAAATTTTTATAAAATTTTAAAAAAAAATTTTAAAAAAAATTTATAAAAAATTTTTATAACAAATTTTTATAAAATTTTTATAACAAATTTTTATAAAATTTTTATAAAATTTTTATAACCAATTTTTATTACAAATTTTTATAACAAATTTTTATAACAAATTTTTATAAAATTTTATAACAAATTTTTATAACAAATTTTTATTAAATTTTTATAACAAATTTTTATAAAAATTTTATAACAAATTTTTATTAAATTTTTATAAAATTATTTTGGCAGTCGCTGGGTTGTTCGTTTGGCAGTCGCAGGATCCCGCGACTGATCGCGGCGACTGGTCGCGTGACCAGTCGCTATTTTTTTCAGCGACTCGAATTTTCAGTCGCTGGTCGCTGCGACCAGTCGCGGGATCCCGCGACTGCCAAACGAACAACGCGCAGTCGCGGTCGCTGGTCGCAATCGCCAGCGACTGCCAAACGAACAGGGCCATAGTCTCAAGAGTGCTACGACTACAGACCCATCTCCAAATGATCCTAACTGAGTTCGAAAAACCAGAACCAGAACCAGAAAATTGGCTAACCTAAACCAAACTGTTAAAGACCATCCCTTGTAGAAACATGGTGAATCACAAACAGATGGTCTCTGTTCAAAAGACGAGCCGGAATTGTTTTTGCTTTAGGTCCTAAGGAAAAGTTTCAAGAATAACATTACCTTTCCCTAGATCCTTTGGGGGCCGATTGGTAAGGACTTTTACTACAGGCTGTTACTGTAGACTTTTGGCTGCAGAGAATTTGGCTGTAAGCACTGTGGCTGTAACTTTAAAATATTTGTAAAAGTTTGATTGGTAACAAAAAAACTGTAAAAACTGTGACTTTAAATATTTATAAAAGTTTGATTGGTAATAAAAACTATAGAAGCTGTGACTTTTATTTTAAAATTATAATTTTTTTAATTATATCGATATAACAAAAAAAATTATTAACAATTACATTTAAGAAAAAAATTACAAATCTTTAGAATAAACTAATAGATAAATAAATTATTAACAATTACATTTTAGTTTTAATTTTTTAATTTCGTTTTACATTTTTTTTTGAATTAATATGTTTATCGATTATTGATTTTTTATTGTTTTTGAATGATTCTTGATCCTATTAAAAATAATTTTGTTTTTATTGTTTTGTGTAGAATTTTTCTATTGATTATTATTGTTTTATCTAATTCTTATTATTAATATACATCATTGTTAAAAAAAATAAAAAGAATCGTACAGTCTTCTAAAAGCCATGTTTTTATGGCTTTAAAAAAGTAGAAGCAAAAGAGGTTAGAAAGAATTTAGGGACTGTTAGGACTTTAAAAATAAAAAATAAAGTAAAAGTGTGATTGGAGAAAATTTGGCTGTAGATACTTTTAAATGAAGTAAAAGTCTTTACAGTCGCACGCCAATCAACCCCTTGAAAAATATAACACCCTTTATTTGGTTAATAGTGAGAATGTCAAGTACTGTGAGTTCTAAATTTAGTTGTCTACCCTTTTAAAGTTGTTTTTTTTGTTTTTTGGTCACGACCCTTTTAAAGTTTTTTCCTCAGATTTTGTTCCCTTTTTTTTTTTTTTTTTCTCCAACAAGTCTGATAAAATGATGATTTATCTCTTAAATCACATGAAGGAACATTGGGAAACCACAATGACGACAAGTCTCTTGATCTTCTTCTGCAAGAATAAGAGGACATTGATCTCAAAACTAAAAGGAAAAACAAACAGACCAAAACCAGAACACCAATTAATTAAAACCAAACTCTTAACGGACTAAAATCAACTAATGTCATCCTCATCGTCAGAACTCCAGCAGATCTTTTCCTTCAAGTCCTTCAACTTTTTCAAATCTTCCTCAAGTTCTTGCAGCCGAGTCTTACTAGCCTCATTAAGTTTCTTCTCCAACCAACCAACCTTAAACCCCGATTCTTTCACATAAGATAGTGTAGAATATGCGTTGGCCAGATCATCGCTGGAGAGTTTTTCAGGGGATTCGAACAGAATCTCAGTCAAGCTTAGTAGGGCATTCAAGAATGTTGTTCTTAAAAGTGGGTTCTTTGAACGGACTTTTGATGCAATATCTGGGTGCTTGTTAAACAGATTGTTCACAGACTCTACCTGCAAGTGAAAATAGACGTATGAAGTATCAGATTGCCGTTTTTGGAAACCTTAAAACCATACATGCAGCTTCTATATATATATATATATCAAAAAGTACTTAACGTACCTGTGAAGGAAGAACTTGAAACCCTTTGACATTGATGCTTTCATTTACTAATAAAGTTTCCTCTAACACATCTGATTTGCCAACAACTTCAATAACAGCAACCTCAGCAACGATCTTGACTTCTCCATTCACCAGAAAACCATCATTTATGTCATTCAGTTTGGCAAGGGGAAGCGTTTCTTGGTTACCCCAGTAGATGGACTTCTGATGAAACCAGTGTTGTAATTCTGTAAAATCACGAAACATAGAAGTTTAGAACTTAAATCAAAACAAGAATCTTGCAGCAACATAAGTCCGATAAGTCCATGACAAATAGAAAAACAATCTACCTGTCTGTTTGGAAAGTTTCTCCGACATTTGATTAACAACAGTTAGGCGAAATTTGATGTGTCTTTTCCAACCACAAGGCAAAGATTCAGAATCAGGGACGTCCAGAAACAGAGACAAACATTTATTAATACTATTCCCATTTCCCTTGGGATATGCCACAAGACGCCTGCAAGCAAAAACCAAAAACCAAAAAAGTAAAGGACAATATTAAACCTAAACTGAACGAAAACATTAGAGAACAAGTTTTTATTACCATTTGGAGTCACCAACTACGAAATTATCAGAATAAACTTTCTCAGATTGCAAACAGGAGTAATTATTAATCGTCCATGTGATCTTCTTCTCATAATGCTCTTCCATTGATCTTGATGATGACTCCTCACAACCAAACTACCAGCAGAACATGAAGATAAGTTAAATCCTAAAACCCCAATGGCACACAACCAAATTTGTTATTAAAAAAAACACTAAACAACAATTTAAACACAGAACCAAAAAGGAGAGAGAGTGTATGTAAGATTACACAATGAATTCGAAGCTTTAAAGAGTTCATACAACACACACAAACAGAGACAATTTTTTTAAAAAGGTAACCACATTCGAGAAAACGCAGAGTCACTTGACTTAAATAAGCAACCAATACGTTTTATAATGGGAATCGTGTTAACCTAGAGGAATATGAAACGCTTCGGCTTCGGCTCCTCATATCTAATAGATGGGCTGATAGGACTTATTATTGATGCGGCCCATATTCTAAACTTTTATAATCAATACAATAAAAGTTGCTAAGTCTTTCCATTGTTTGACGGGAAAATGGTCATAATAACCCTCACTTTTACCAATTCGGCCATTCGGAGCATGTACTTCCGATGTTTTAAAAACAAACACGAACTTAAGGTTGACTTCCGTTTTAATCACAAACTTTGCGTTGACTGAGCCATAAAAGCACGTCGTTAAGTCAACTGACGGACCAAATTAACGGAGTTAAGTCAACGTTAACAGATTCCGTTAAACTATTGTCTTTTTAATTTAAACATAAACTTTCAGTTGACTTTCATTTAAATAATAAACTTTGAGTTGACCGAGCCATTTGAGGCACGTCGTTTTAAGTTATTTAAAAAATGCAAATCTGGGATTCGAACCCCTCACCTTTGACACAAAACAATCACGATTTAACCACTTGAGCCGTAGTGTTTTATTGATATTTTAATACAAACATACATATATATAACTTTATATAAATATTAAAACTAAAAAAAACATTATAGATGTATATAACTTATAATTATATATAAGGTTATACTTTAAAAATAAATATATAAAATTATATATATACAAAAATATCCAAAACAAGCAAAATATCTCATATACATTATAACCTTATAATTATAACTTTATAATCACGTTATTTTAGATTATTTTTTTAAACGCAATAATGAGATTCGAACTCCTAATATTTAAGACAAAACAATCACAAACTAAATTATAAAATTTATCCAGTGTTAACTAATTTTGTTTTTAATATTTAAATTTTATAATTTAGTATGTTTTGGGCTTTTTCTAAAAAAAATATGGGATTCAAACCCTTCACATTTGAGACAAAACAGTTACAAACTAAATTATATAGTTTATCCAATGTTTTAATTATTATTTTTTTGATATTTAAATTTTTATAATTTAGGCCTTTTTTTGTTTTTAAACGCCATATGAGATTCAAATCCCTCACATTTGAGATAAAACACTACGGCTCAAGTGGTTAAATCGTGATTATTTTATGTCAAAGGTGAGGGGTTCGAATCCCAGATTTGTGTTTTTTAAATAACCTAAAAGGACGTGCCTCAAATGGCTCAGTCAACTCAAAGTTTGTGATTTAAATGAAAGTCAACTGAAAGTTTATGTTTAAATTAAAAAGACAATAGTTTTAACGGAATCTGTTAACGTTGACTTAACTCCGTTAGTTGACTTAACGACGTGCCTTTTATGGCTAAGTCAACACAAAGTTTGTGATTAAAACGGGAGTCAAATTTAAGTTCGTGTTTGTTTTTAAAAACTCGGGAGTACATGCTCCGAATGGCCGAATTGGTAAAGGTGAGGGTTATTATGACATTTTTCCCATTGTTTGACACAGCATTTTCATGCCTTCTCCATCTGACACATAATTTAAAACAAGTAACCAATAAAAACATTTCATTTAATACACATCATATTTCATTTGCCACATCAGTTTTTTTAGTTCTCCAATTTTATAAACAATGTAAAAAAATAATTTTATTGAATATTTAATATTTGAAATAGCTAGATTCGAAATTAATTTAATATTTTAAAAACAATAATCGGGTATATTTAATTAAAATAAGCCAACTAATTTTAATATAATTTAAAATAAGTTATATATAAACTAATACAAATAGCTTATTAATATTATTTATCTAGATTTTAGGTTTATCTAATGTTTTTAAAATAATAATAAAGTGTATAATAGAGAGTATTTGATATAATTAGTCGATTTTTTTAATAGAGTGTATCTAAAATTTAAACTAAATCATATATAAATTCAAAAATGTATATATAATTTAAAATAAGTTATATATAAACTCATACAATATAGCTTATTAATATTATTTATCTAGATTTAAGATTTATTTGATGTTTTAAAAACAATAATAGAGTGTGTTGGATTTAATTAGCCGATTTTTTAATAGAGTGTATCTGAAATTCAAAATATGTTATATATAAATTTAAAATATATATATAATTTAAAATAAGTTATCTAGATTTGAGATTTATTTGATGTTTTAAAAAAATAATAGAGTGTGTTGGATTTAATTAACCGATTTTTTTAATAGAATGTATCTAAAATTAAAACTAAGTCATATAAATTAAAAAATGTATATCATATATACAAATTTAACATTGAATCAATACAAATATTTGAAAATAATTATTATAAAAAAATTATTTGTAAATATATGCAGCATATAGCAGATTTTTATCTCCTTTGGAGAATCTGTTTAGAACATAAATCTGTTGAAATCACGCGAAAGTATTAGTTCGAGTTGGAATTAGTATCTCAAACTCTTACAAGCAAATATTAAAGTTGGAAACTCTACGGATGTGAGATTGTTGGTGAGAAGCAAGATTTGAAAAGATCCCAAACTCAAGAAGATACTCTTTGGGAATTGACCAAAGATGTTGTTTGGAATACGAAATTTTTTTAGCAAAGATAAAGAAGTCAACGACTCAAAGATCACACCAGTTAGATTGTTGTAATAAATTTAAAGATTTTTAATGACCGACAAAAGTTTCCAAGCTCGAGTCAGATCCAATATGTGAAAGATCTAAATTTTGTTACAATTTTATTTCACAAAAAATTAAGAATTTGACCATAAAAGTTATTGTAAAAAAAGATTCAAATTTTTATGTTGGTAGAGTTGATGAGAGAGTTAAGATAAATCTGGAGATACCGTTCCCAGAGAAATTGAGATACGACAAAAAATCACAGGAATAGAGAAATATATTTAACTAGAGATTAAGCTGGCGATATTGTTGTAATAAATACCAAGGTTTTGGAGTTTCTTGCTCCTAAGAAAATATTATTTTGGTAACTTTTTGATAAAGTTATTGTAAGAGAGAGTGGTGGAAATATGATTTTAGTATTTTGTAAAGAAATTTTCATGTATGATTTCGATTAAGGAGAAGAAAATATTTTAAGTTGACTTCAGCTCAAGAGAAGAAGAAAAGAGAAGGTTGAGTTCAAAACAAATAAATTTGCAGAGAGATTGAAAAGAGAGAGAGAAAGAAGAGAGGTAAAATCAAGGAAAAATGATTTCAAAGAGGCAACTACCGGATATATCAATTTCGGAGATATTTTGATTATAAGTATAAAAATTTATGGTGTATTTTTTTTTTGTATATTTTTTTGTCTAAAAGAATTTTTTTTATATAAAAATAAAATATATTAAATTCGTAAATACAAAATAAATAAAGTTGAACTATGTCGAGCTGAATTTGGTGTCTCAAACTCTTATAAGCAAATATTAATGTTGAAAACATTCTAGATGTGAGAAACAAAATTTGAAGATATTCAAAATTCAAGAGAATAATATTTGGGAATTGACCAAAGATGTTGTTATTTGGAAATACTAAGATTTTGTAGCAAAAATGAAGAACACAACGACTCAGAGATTACACCAACTAGGTTGTTGTAAGAGTCAAAAATTGTAATGAATGGGAAACGTCTCCAAACTCAAATGTGATCCAATATGTGAGTCGTTATGGGAAATGTCCAAAATTTGTTAGAATTTAATTTCACATAAAGATTTCAAAACTTTCTCATCAAAGTTATTGTAAAAAAGATTCAAGATTTTGATGTTACAATTGATGAGAGATACAAGATAACTCTTAAGATATTATTTCCAGAGAAATTGAGATACGACAAAGAATCGCATGAATAAAAAAAAAACGGAAAATTGAACTGGCGATTTTGTTATTTAGAGAGGTCAATGCCTGAAAGATTAATTTTAAGATGTTTTGATTACAAAAATAATGTGTGCATGTATTTGTTTTTAATATTTTTGTGTTTAAAACAAAAAAAAAAATTAAACAAAATATTTTAAATTAATAAATATAAAATAAATAATATTAAATAAATAATATTAAATAAATTATTTAAACAAATTCCAGCAGCGTATCGCGGGTATTTATCTAGTGTGCTTAACTATATATTCGACTTTCTAATTTAGTTTACTTATTCGTAGATTCATTTACTATATTTAAGTAAATATAAAAATTTTAGAATATATATGCAAATATCCGTAAAATATATATTCTAAATTTCATAGAATATAAAGAGTAAAGGGGTGTTACAAACTAATGAGCCAACGTTTGATCTTAAATGTTTTACTCCACCCGAGGTTTGTTAAAAGATATCTTACTTTTAGGAAGACCTTCTGAACACGGATTTATTTGGCGGCATGTTCTTTAATAACCAGTGTTGTGTATGTGATATCTTCGAAGTGTTTTTTACAAGACATAACCATACCGCTTCTTGTGTTGCAGTAGAAGTATGTGATGTCTTTGATGTATTTAATTATAATGTGCGGAGTTTTCTTACATATTGATTTCAGGAAAAAAAAAAGAAACGGTGTAAGGAAGTTAATAATGCTGTTCTAGCGAAGAAACAAAGAATTGACGATGAACAACAGGTTCCAAGGCGGAGCACCCGGCTCATAACTCCATCAATGCAAACCATCATTCCATATAGAGCACCAAGAAACCCTGCAACAGCTGCTATACATCCGGAATTCAACCTTTTCATGTCTCCAACTCTCAACAATATGGAAAAATTGAGGGATTGGAAGAGCTCAAATATCAAACAAGGGTTAGTGTGTTGTTTGAACGCTTCTTTTCTATTTCAAAAGTAGATTTTCTATCTAAAAGTAAGATAAATCGTTTCTAATATTTACAGAGAGATCACTGATACACAATTATTAACTCCACACTGGTTTGACGTGCTAGAGAAACTAGAGGCATATCTTCAAGAAACGGTATTTGTATACTCACTATAAAAAATTGCATCTGTTTAGCATCGAAAGATCAATAGTAATGTGGATCAGAGATACTGTATTGGTTATTATCAGGAAAAATCTGGGTTTGTTTTCATTCATTATGTTTATTTTATGCTTGAATATATTCATGTTTGTATTAGAAACATACACTGATTGCTTGTTTTGAATTTTGTAAAAAACAGCATGTCGATGCAGGATTAGGAGTAATTTGGCTCAGAAGGAATCAAGACCTAGTCTACTTCCATAACAAGAGGCTCCCAAAGTTAGCATTTGTAGGAATTAGCTTCCTCAGAAGACTGAGTGAATGCTACAAGTATTTCAAGATATCAGATCCATGGAAATCACAATATGAGTTTCCTAAGGATTTGATAGATATTGTCAGAGGCGACGTACCTTCTATTTGCTTTCCTGCAAAGAAATGACATGACATTGATGGAGTGTATGGCGTCGCCTATTGTTACCAATACGAACAGCACATTGGCATGGAGATACGCTTCACTACAAGAACAATCACAATATTAGACTGCAAAAGCAAGAAGTGTACATGTGATTTGATACACAGTCTCATCAGACCATTTGCAGGTATGAATCCATAAAAAAACCCTTTTTTGTAATATAACTATGTTAGTTTGCAGTATATATACATAATGAGTGATTGTATATTGGTTTTCATTGCAGAGATGATACCATATCTTCTTCGTTGTGCTGGGGAGAAGGTACACCCTATTGATCAAGAGCTCACTCCATACAAAGTCTACTGCCCAAAGAAATACATTATGCATACAACCATTGATGAGAATTGTGCACTCTTCATCATTAAGATGATTGAGTGCCACTCTATGGGAATAGAAGACTTGATGATCAAACTGACAGATATAACTGCTGAAGACACAAGATCGAAGATGGCATTTGATATCTATCGAGAATTTGTAGTGAATAAGATAGATTTGATTTCTGTTTGATTTCCTGATCATTTATTAAGAAACATTGTAGGTAATGAGATTGATATGGTTTTAGTTTGATGACATTGTAAACATTAGAAACTGATATGTTTATGTCAGTGTTTTTGGGCTAATGTTTGTGTCAAATACGAGGTTTCATAATATTTAGGAATGCGTAATTGCAATTTTAGGAAGGCCTTTATAATTTTTGGAAGGCATTCTTAAACAATAATAACTTAGGAATATTATTTAGGAAGAATTTCATAAATATTTAGGAAGCTGTTTTCTAATTTTAGGAAGGTATTCAATTTAGGAAAAAAAATCAAACATGGCATGTAACCAATATGCCATGCTTCTCATACTTCTCAAAAAACACTAAATACTTAACCAAAAAAATCAGGATAGGCAAACCATTTTAAACCAGGTTTATTTGAAATTAGGAAGAGTTTAATAATATTTAGGAAGGTGTTTCAAAAGTTTACAAAAGCAAAATGCTAGGAAGAGTTTAATTATATATATACATTAAACACTAAGTCAATCTTAAAAAAAAAAAAGATTAGGATGTGTACAAGCAAATCAGTATCCATCATTAAACCCTAAACACAAATGTAGTTATATTTTATACATGATAGGCAAAAAAAATTTTTAAAACATTTTAAAACATGTTTATTTGAATTTAGGAAGAGTTTCATAAAATTTAGGAAGGTGTTTTTAAATTTTAGAAAGGTAGTCTTAACAAAATATATAGATAAGAAATCAAGATGTTCACAAAATCAAACCATTATCCATCACTAATAACATGAATTAATATGTGATACATTAAGGCAAAACACAAAAATGAACATTAAAAACACAATTTAGGAACAGTTTCATATTATTTAGGAAGGTGCTTTTGAAATTTAGGAATGCTTTCCTTTATATGTTGTTTAGGATTAGAAACCAAGAACTTGTGTATAACCAATAATTTGAGTATACACTCAAACAAATTTAGTTGAAACCACTAATATAAGCCACAGTATCTTATTGGGTCGTCCTCAGCGATATGATCTACAAAAAAGATTTGATAAATGTTAAAAACGTTTCACAAAAAACTGTCACGTATTCAACATAAAACTTTAAAAAGGAAATGAATGTATACAAGATACTTTAACAAGCCCTTAATCATATCGCAACTCTGCACGTACTCTTGTTGTGTCCTCCTCTACCACATCTGCTACACTTGTGACTCTGAGACTTTGAACCCGGTACACCAAACTCTCCAACAGAGCGCAATCTCTTTTTTGGTGGTCTACCACTGCTTGGTTTACTCCCTGGAGGTGCACATAAGAATCCAGTTACAGAATCAGGGAAAATCCAATTATTTTCGTCTCCATTTGGGTGTATGCTTTCACCGTATGCTTTAGCCCATGTCTCTGTCAAGTAGCAATCATGAACGAGCTTATTTTCATCCATATTTGAACGTTTCACAGCAGAAATGGCATGAATACAAGGTATTTTGTCAATGTCAAAAACACAACAGCTACAATGTCTGTTCTTTAGGTGGACAATAAACTTGTTCATGTTATCCTTCACCTCAAACTCGTCTTGATTGACTTGGAAGACGTCAAGTTTCATTACATCTGGGAACCTTAACACTAACTTATCCACTACTTTTGGCGTGACAAGCTTGTTGTGTTTAGCAGCCATTTCACGTCTTTCATGAAACCACGAAGTCAGCGTTAACAGGATTGTCTCAAGAAGGAAAAGTACCGGCAACTCCCGTGGTCCTGTCAACATTGAATTAAACAACTCTGCAATGTTTGTTGTCATCATATTGTAACGATTCGAAGGAGCATAAGAACGAGCCCACTTCCTGAAATTAGCTTCTTCTAAATATGTGGCCAACTTAGGATTTGCAATTTGTATATCTCTGAAACATGTAGCAAACTCTTGATGAGTATAAGCATTAGCTGCAGATTCAAAAAGTGGCAAACAGGAATCACCTTTAAACTTGACTTTAATGTTGTTTTCGAGATGAAATCTGCAGATTCCGTGGCGTGAAGCTGGATACAAGTATAAAAGTGCTTTCGCAATAGATGGAGAACGGTCAGAAACAAACACCAAATCTTGTGCATCATGTATGATACAACACATGCACCTAAAAACCCAATTCCATGACTTGTCATTTTCAGAATCAACAATAGCAAAGGCTATCAGATATAAGTGATAATCTCCATCCTGTGTTGTTGCTACTAACAACGTTCCCTTGAATTTTCCCTTTAGGAAGGTACCATCAACAGCAATAACTCTCCTCATTAAAGCAAAACCTCTGAATGACAGGCCAAATGCAATAAAAACGTATTTGAATCTAGCATGAGGATCTAACTCAAGATAAAACACTGATCCTGGATTTTTTTCATTAGCCATTGATATATTATGGTTTTCACCCACTTTTAACCATGATATAAGTCCTTTTTGTTGAGTCTTTTCTTTAGTTTTAGAGTCTTTCAGGTTCTTTTCAAGCTATAGGCGCATATGGAGCTAATTTGGAATATTGGAAGCTTTTGAAGCAATCTGGATTGAAGCAGTTCGGGAACAAGCCAAGCATCGATCGACACCTGAGAAGCATCGATCGACACCACCCCTTTTGGAGAGACACGACCAAAGAACCTAGCATCGATCGATACCATTTACAGTATCGGTCGATGCCAGTGACCAGAACACGAAACAAACCCGAAGATAAACCAGAAGCTTTCCTTATTTTTTGAGATAACTCCAAAAACGTTTTGATTATCTAATAATTAGGTTTTTGAGCCTCTTAGAGATGAGACTGGTTTTTGAGGAGATAAAGTTTTTCTGCAATTGAGTTTTTGGGAGAAAAAATCTTGAACCTGTAATTGAGTTTCATTTTATTATATGATATCTATTCTATTCATGATGTTTATTGCATTCACCATGTCTGAGTAGATTCCCTGTTAGGATTAGGGTTACTTAAAGGTATTTGATGAATTACTATATCTGAATTAATTGTTAGGGAATAATCTATAGAGCTTTTCACCTAGACTTGAGATTAATTCTTATTCTAGCCTCGTGAACTAGAATCTGATGTTAGGTTGTTTGATTGGCACGAAAGTGTTATTGATTGCCTGATCTAGTGTTTGGTGAGCAAAAGCCCTATTCGCAAAGAAATTTGGTTTAGGGATTTTGTGAACAATTGAACTTGANCTTCACTTTCACAATACTATATATCTTAGACAAACCATCTCATTTACAATAGTCATAGTATCTATATCTATCACACTCACCTTCAAAAAAACTCATAGTATCTTAATTTGTATAAAACAAAATACTTTACCTCAATCACTTTATGAACGGATGCAACAAAGGATGAATCACCACTCAATTGCTGGAAAAATCGAGTGTTCTCTATTGTATTGGATTGAAGGTTGCTCTCTGATTTCTCAAAAACAATCTGGTTATTGGGAACCTAAAATAAATAAAGTGTGAGTCAATCAAGGAAATTACTAAAGCGGTAAAGAAAACATAATCACTAACCGTTACAAACAATCGAATCAGGTCTGAATCCTCTTGAATCTTCTTCATAAACATATTCAATTGACGATCATTCCGTATATAGACTGGTGGAGAAGTTTCTACCAAACTCTTTATTCGTTGAGGAAGTTCATAACTAAGTGTTATATCTTTCGCTAAACAAGCAAGTCCAAAATCCTCAACTAACATCTCAGCTAAACAATTCAATGTGATATCATTATGTACGTCGCAAAGCGATCCACCTCTATTTGAATCAATTTCAAAAACCCAATATCCTTTATCAGCTTGTGTCCACTTCCCACAAACTGAGTATAACTCTACCATAGTAAGGAGATTTCAAGAGCAATCTGAGTCGATGGCAAAATAGAAAACAGAAATCAAAATTGCTTCATAGCATATGAACCAAATGCTCAAGAAATAACAACACACGATTCCCCTAATCAAATTCACAGCTCGAAGGAGTTGAAAACACCGATTAAGAGGAGACTAACAATGATTAAACATTGATTAAACATTCGCTAACATTTGTAATGAAAAAACAAGTGATATCTACCTAGTTCGATACTTCGCTCCCCAATGTCAAAATCGAAACTAATCAAATCATATAGAAACTGAGAATGACAGAGAGAAAGATAAAAGGAGACTAACCGATCAAAACAAGAACAAGAAGCAAGAGATGAAGAAGTCGACGGAGAAAAAGGATTGGAAAACAAAGACCTCGTTTGAATCGCTTTTCAACTACAGAGTGCAGAAGATGGAGAACTCACCAAACCTCGACAAAGACATCGCAGGATCAATGTCAATGACAAAAGAAAACGAAGATGGAGACATCGCCGGAGTCGGAGAAGAACGTCGGAGAAGAGGAATGTCGCAAGCTAAAAGAATTGGCCAATTAGGAGCTAAGGAATTTTTGATTGTTTGTCGAAAAATTGTGTTTATAACACAAGGGTAAGATGATCATTTGATTGTTTAATGGATGTTAATAATGGAAAATTAGAAAGGGTGTGGTAGATTAGGAAAATAAACTAATTAGAGTGCTAATGTAGGGTATTTCTCAAAAATAAAATTACCTCTCCTTTAATTTATAGATTGGCTTGTGAACTCATAAGTTATAGATTATTGGCATGTGGACTCTTATTTTCCACAACTTCCTTTGTCGTATTATTTACGGTGTTATGGTTGTGTCGTCTATTATATTCATTCGTCTTTTGTATGTTGAAACGTTGGTGGCCTGTGTTTAAGCGTCGATCATATGACATTTGAACAGAGCTATCAACAATGTATCACAATCATGAAAAATGTGACATGCATTATAAAAGCAAAAACATTAGTGTATATTGACTACATCCGTGGAGTAGAGAAACAAAAGAAAATAATAGAGAAAAAAATATGAATCCTGTTTCTAAACCCTAAAGAATATGAATCTCAGTCAATCTCTACTAGAGGTTTTGGAAAATTTTATGGATATACTTTGTGAACTAGAGGTTTTGGAAAATTTTAATAATTTCTTCTATATAAAACGATACACATACCATATATGAATTTTTAAAATTTTAAAACCGAAGGTAAAATGAAATTTCAATTATTATAAATCATAAGTCACCAATTGTAATTCTAGAATGTATATATGGACAAATGATTAAATATTTATACTTTATTTCAAAATTTTCCCTCAATCTTTTTTTTTGTCCAACAATTTCCCCCTCAATCAATCTTCTACTTTGGCATCTTTAGTGTTTAATACATGACTCATAACATGAGTAAATGCAATCAGTATCTTCTCTTTATGACATGATACTTTGTTATGAGAGAAAGAGAGACAGATAGAGAGAAGACTCATGTTATGTTAAACTTGCACCTCGTTTCCAACGTGAAGTTGCTCTATTTAATCATCCAATGATTCTATTTCCACTTTTTCTCAGTCTCTCAAATGTTTTTCTTCATCTCGGAGTCAAGCTTTGTCCTAAAACCTCGAACCCTAATCGAAACAATGTCCAGTAGTTTCTCCACAAGGCCAGGTCTTTGGCTTTGCTTCCTTACAGTATCAATCAGAAGCTGGTATTCCAATAGCGTAGCCTCTGGTAAAGGTTCCAAGAACTCACACTTAGACAAAATCTCTGGAAGAGGAACACCTGAGACAAGGTTTGTGTCCAGTTTTGTTCTGTCTTTCTTTGCTTCTTTGGGTTCTTTAACCAGAGTACCCTCAAGAGCTGAAGGAGATGCACCAGGAATAACTTCCCGTGTGAAGGGTAATGATCTTGCGGGTTGCAAGCAGAATTCTATCCACTGGTGAATTAGTGGAGATGGGCCTCGGACTCGTCCTCCTATCTTTTCTGCTTCTTTACCAGAGTCAAAAACAGCCGGGATTGCCTTTGAAAAACGATGATGCTTCACGGGTTAGTGTCCAGATATGTTACATGGTAGCATTCAGTATATTAAGAAAGTTTAAGACGGTTACTTACCCATAGATCAGCCCATAAGGTGGCCCCGGACTTGGGAACAATCACTGTAACATTGGACATACGTTTTGCAACAGGGATAACATCACTGCTCCACCCAACAGTGACCCAGACATCTCCAACATTGAAAGCTTTTAAATAGTTGTTACTGTCAAACAGTCTAATCTAAGCAAATAGGGAAACAAGATCAGCCACCATTGTCATTTGTTTCTCAATAACTATAGAGGTTGCGTGAAACGCGTCAAACTAAACTCATGCGTTCTCTTTAGGGTATGGAGAGAAAGTAAAAAGGCAAAAACCTGTCTCATAAGTGATGCTAGATTTTTTTCCACGGCGATTCTTCCTCCAGCAACTTGTGAATCCAGGTCTGTCGTGTTGTATGATGCTCCCATGTATTTGAGAACAGCACCAATAACCTCTCTAGGAGAGTTCACCATTGCGATCCTCCCTGCAAGCTCGGGTCGCCACAGATCATCCCAATCCTAAATCCAGAAAAATGTTCAGTGATATTCTTTTCTTTTACACAGCTATAAATAGTAAGATAGCATTTCAATATAAAGTATACCAACCTTTATCGGAGCCAATTTATAGTTCTGAAATTTGCTCTTTTTGTATGCAATTACCATGGTGCCCCAGCGGTATGGCACAGCCCAAGTTTCACCGTCAGGTGCTTTTTCTCCTGCATAGTTCCTGCGGAGATAAATCTGAGACTTTCTAAGTCACGAAATGAACCCTAAGAACATTCCCAAGTTAGCAGAGTACGAAAAATGAAACACATGCAAAATTACGCCTATAAAATCTCTCAATCTAGTGTTCTGTATCACCACATACGTAATTCTTTCACAAAGACTGATATTCATACTGTTTAAATCACTGATTTAAATTCTCACCTTCCATTTATCACTCAAGCCTTTATACCAGTCTTGATCTTCTATCCCTCTCATTGGCTCAATCAGCTTTTCCTTAATTGCAAAACTAAGCCAAGAATCACCAATACTGATCATATCAGCTGCTGCAGTTGAAGCAGATCCCATTTTACCCTTTTTCCTAGTCTTCGATAGATCGAAAAAAATCTCTTCAAGATTTGCTCGAAACCGAGTCTTTAACCTCACTCTCTTCCCTTGTGAGCTCATGAAATCCTAAATTTCAATCCATAGAATCCAAAAACAAACATTTCAACTAAAAGCTAAGATTTCAATAGAAGTGGAACACAGAGAAATGAAACTAAACCTTGATCCATGATGGTGGCACAGAACCACGCAAGGCAACTAGTTTTAACGGCACAGTCAGAGAATATACTTTAGCCTTGTAAGCTTCGAAATCTGCTTCCAATTTTGCCTCTTCAACTTCATGATTATCTTCACATGCAAAAAACATCCATTAAAAAACAAAATTCAAATCTATCGAAACCCAAAATACAGTTTCACGCACCAGATACAGTTTCTGTATTGATTTCATTCTCTGTAACCACAATCGGCGGAGGTAGTAATCGAGCGGAGGCCGGAGAACAGACGTGAAGGCTGCTTAAACCGAGAAACAGCACGGTCGAAGCAGAGAGACGAACAATACTCTCATGAAACCTTTCGCCTCGAGAAACTCGTGCGACGATGATTCTCCTTCCTCCGTCGCGTTGATTCCCGCCGCAGAAGAAGTTTGCCGGCAGTTTCAGGGACAGAATCGCCGCCGTAGCCATCGATAAAACGTAAAGGTGAGAGACAACGAACAACAATGGCTTCTAATCTCAAATCAGGTGGGCTTATAGCGTAATGGGCCTTGATATGAGCCCAATGATGATTTCTACCAGTTTAGAGATATAGGCTAGCTAAGGTCTAGCTGGCAATAATAATTGGGTTTGTATTTGTCTATCGTAAGAAAGCGTCGGTTGGCACGTGCGGGAGGTCAAGATCGGCACGTGCGAGACCCACTTCGTTTCTTCTCATTGGTCGTATGCTTTGGAGAAGAAAGCATCTTCTCTCTTACTTACAACAATTAATTGTAGACACTTCTCTTCTTCACACACTCTCTCACTCTAACTTTCTCTCTCTTCACTCTTACCATAAATCACACACACACACAAAAAAAGTCGATTCCTTTTTTTTTTGTTTATTTTTTTCGGGGTTTCATTAGTTATATAGTTTTTGCTTTACAGCTCAATTAGTCGTCTTCTTCCTCTGTCTCTCGATTCCTCCTCCTCTCGGATCCATTTTGTAGAGGTTCATCTAGTTTTGGTACTGATTCTTTTGCTTGAAAGTTTAGACCTTTGATATTGGGGGAAAGAGTGGGGTTTTGGGTCTTTTGTTGAATCGTTTTTTCTCTTCCGATTTTGAGTTTTTGATTGTTTTACTGTTTGAATCTTATTGTGTTATAGGACTGGATGGTATCTGGGAATTTCGTAATCTATGTTAAGCTTGAGCTGTTTGAGCTCTTTGTTTGGGATTTTTGGCAGAATTTTTACCCTGGCTTTCTGAATTTAGAAATTGAGAAGTGGGTTTGATACTTGTTAGACGATTTCACTGTTCTTGTTACTCAAAATGTAGACGCGAGCCTGCAGAGTTTGTGTGGAGTGCTTAATGTGCAATTGAGAATTAGTTTTTTTCTTTTGGTTTTGGGCTAATGTATTAAGTACAATTGTTTGGTTTTGGGCTAACGTATGAACGTTTGTGCTAAAGGTTCTTTAACTCCTCAGGGTCAGGGCTCCTAATCAATATAATTTGATAAAATAGTATGTCCTTTGTTTTTCAGGAGTCTAGTTTCTTACTTGGACATAGACATGGGATCGTCAGATAGCTGACTGTATGTTTCAAGGACGAGGCTGTTCTTTCAAATGATTGGTAGTATTTATATTATGCTTGGACAGTGCCATGATGGGCATCTGTGAGATGAAAAGCTGCTGCTCATGGCTTCTTTTGATCTCATTGCTTTGTACACTATCAAATGAAAATCAGGCCATTAGTCCTGACGGTACTGCGATATGAATCACTATTACCATTCATAGCGTCCTGGACCTTTTATGGAGCTTTAATTCTTTTTTGCTCGTTACATTATTCAGGCGAGGCGCTTCTGAGCTTCAGAAATGCAGTTAGTAGATCAGATAGTTTCATCCATCAGTGGAGACCAGAAGATCCAGATCCATGTAATTGGAATGGAGTGACATGTGATGCAAAAACGAAAAGAGTTATAACCTTGTAAGTTTTGAATCTTGTTGGGTTTAAGCATTTTATCTTCAGTATTTATGCTCCCTAATGTTTATTGTTTCGCAGGAATCTTACTTATCACAAAATAATGGGACCTTTACCTCCTGAGATTGGAAAGCTGGACCATTTAAGGCTTTTGTATGTAAACTCTAACCTTATTCATTTTATTAATTAAGAGAATACATACTCTAATGCTGATCACCTGTGTGACGTTGCAGAATGCTTCACAACAATGCTTTATATGGATCAATACCTACAGCATTGGGAAATTGCACGGCATTGGAGGAAATGTAAGCGCATTTTCAGGATATTTATGCTGATTCCACATGGTTTCCGAGAGACCATTTCCAGTGTTTCATGATCATCAAAATTGTCCAACTGGTTTTTGCAGTTACTTGCAGAATAACTACTTCACTGGACCAATCCCAGCTGAAATAGGAGACCTGCCTGGCCTTCAAAAGCTGTATGGGTTTTTTTCCTCTTCCATATATTTCCAATTGCATCGGTCTTTTCTTCTCTGCAAGATCTGTTAGTTTTTGTTTCATTGACTTATATCACCATCTAGAATCATGATACCTATGGTTGACTGCATAATGTCTTTTCACGCAACATTATATTCAGAACTAATTATACCTCTACTCTCTGTGACCCTACAAAAGTATTGTAATTTGAAAAAAATGATAATGAGTACTTTGGTTTCACTTAGTTCAAATATTGGTTGTTCTCTTCTCCCAACCAAAACTGACTTTCGACTTTTTTTATTATATCTTCAAGGGACATGTCAAGCAACTCTCTCAGTGGAGCTATCCCTGCTTCGCTTGGGCAGTTGAAAAAGCTTGCTAACTTGTGAGCACCTTAATCTAACTTCTGCTGTAATTAATCATATTTCAGTTCTTTGAATCTTTCTGTTTCATTTGTCTTATAAAGCAATGTCTCAAACAACTTCCTGGTGGGGCAAATACCTTCAGACGGAGTGCTCCCTGGATTTTCTAAGAACTCGTAAGACAATAAAATTCCTTTTCTCCTTTCAAAGTTAGAAAATAAAGCCTCTAAACTTACATTTCTACAGCTGATCTGTCAAAGCTTCGGTTATATTTGGGATGATTAACCACAGTAATTTTAAAGCTAGCTTGTATCTGAGGAGCTGAATTTTAAAAAGATTCTCAAACTGATACATTACCCCTACAGCTTCATTGGAAATCGTAACTTGTGTGGAAAGCAAATTGATGTCGTGTGCCAAGATGATAGTCGAAACCCTTCTTCAAATTCCCAATCAGGTAAAGCAACTATGTATCCTAGCAATTTTCTGGTCAATATACAGGTTTTGTTGTGGCTCTATCAATAAAGTTATATATATTTGGTGTCTTCTACATTATAGGTCAAAATCCAAAGAAAAACTCTGGAAAGCTGCTTATTAGTGCATCAGCAACCGTAGGTGCGCTGCTCCTAGTCGCACTGATGTGTTTCTGGGGATGCTTTTTATATAAAAAGCTTGGTAAAGTCGAGATTAAAAGCCTTGCAAAGGATGTTGGTGGAGGTGAGCCGTGTTGATTTTTTGTAGATATTATCTTGGAAAATATTGGAAAATTTCAAATTTCCCTCCATCTCCAAAGCTTCATTATGACTTTGTCAATTTAGGTGCGTCTATTGTGATGTTCCACGGAGATCTTCCTTACTCTTCCAAAGATATCATTAAGAAGCTAGAAATGTTGAATGAAGAGCACATTATCGGATGTGGAGGCTTTGGAACAGTGTATAAGCTGGCCATGGATGATGGCAACGTTTTTGCACTGAAGAGAATTCTTAAATTAAACGAAGGGTTTGATCGTTTTTTTGAGCGGGAGCTTGAGATTCTTGGCAGCATCAAACACAGATACCTCGTGAATCTACGTGGATATTGCAATTCGCCAACATCAAAGCTACTGTTATATGATTACCTGCCTGGTGGTAGCCTTGATGAAGCACTTCATGGTATGACCAATCTTCTCTTTACGGCTCTCTCCCATATTATGAAAGATTCACTGAAAAAGTTTGGTTCTTGAATTAGTAGAGAGAGGCGAGCAATTGGACTGGGATTCGCGCGTAAATATCATCATAGGAGCTGCGAAAGGGTTATCATATTTGCATCACGATTGTTCTCCTAGGATTATACATCGTGATATAAAGTCGAGCAACATTTTGCTTGATGGCAATCTTGAGGCACGGGTATCGGATTTTGGTCTAGCCAAGTTGTTGGAAGATGAAGAATCTCATATTACAACCATTGTTGCAGGCACATTTGGGTACCTAGCTCCAGGTAAATGCCTTTTGAGAGTCTTCACTTAAATATAGATTTGATCTTCAAAATGCTGAGAGTTTCCCATTTGACTTTCACCAGAATATATGCAAAGCGGTAGAGCAACCGAGAAAACAGATGTATACAGTTTCGGGGTTTTAGTTCTTGAAGTCTTGAGTGGGAAACGACCAACCGATGCTTCCTTCATTGAGAAAGGCCTTAACGTTGTTGGTTGGGTATGCAAATGAAATTCTGTTTCGACATTGATATCTTGATTCCGACAAATTTGAGTTTAAAAAACTTTTGGTGAATGATCTTTGCAGCTAAAGTTCTTAATTAGCGAAAAACGGCCAAGGGAGATCGTTGATCCTAACTGTGACGGAATGCAGATGGAGAGCCTGGATGCTCTTCTATCAATAGCAACACAGTGCGTGTCTTCGAGTCCAGAAGAGCGTCCCACGATGCATCGGGTTGTCCAGTTACTTGAATCAGAAGTCATGACTCCTTGCCCCAGCGAATTTTATGATTCCAGCTCCGAATGATTGCATGAAACCACCAGCCGAAAACCGAGAAAAAGTAAACAGAATCTGGTTTCCGAGGAGATATCCAGATGCCTTGTGTCTATTCAATTACAGTTTTGCTCCCCAAGGAAACCTGCAAATCCCAGTGAAGAGCCATCAACTTACAGTAATGGAACAGAGTCTTTGTGTTGTGTTGCCATTTACTTTCCCCTCCAGTTTTACAAGATTCGAGCCATTCATTTTCAGCCCCTTCCTTTTTTTCGTTCTGATTTTTGGTAAAAAGAAACTTTTATTTGAACATGAAATTGAATTGTATAGTTGCGAACTTTGTAGAAAAACTGCCCTCTGCCTCTGAATTGTTCTTTTGAAATAATCCATGTTTCTTCTTCTTCAGTCTCAATCAATCTTGATTAAGTAACTGATATCGACTCAAAACCCGATTTCAACTGATATCGACTCAAAACCCGATTCATTAGCTTATGTTCATGACTACTTAGACCGTGAAGCAGGGAAACAAATGTTAAATGATTTAAGGGCACTCGTTAGAGAATGTACAAGAAAGTTTCAGCTTTCAATTTCTTCCTGTTCCAAACCCACCATTAAATTTGTCGTTTGATGCAGCATTGAGTTGATCTCATCCACTTTTGGGTGAGATGATGGATCATCTCCAACAATAAATTCATGAGAAACCCCTTCAATCTCGACGGAGCTGCAACCAGGAAACTTTCTGATTCCCCTATCTTTCATTTTCCTTCTGACATTCGTTACATCTTCCCATCTATTAGCCGTTGCAAATACACTTGCAAGCAGTGTATGAGCACTGGAATCACTTACTTCCACATTCTCGAGCTTTTCCGCTACCCGTTCAGCTATTTTTACATTCCCATAGTTCCGAGCAGCGCTAAGCAAAGAACAGTACACGGGAACTAGAGTTTCATCGGTTTCATTTGGCATCTTATCTATCAATTCCTCTGCTTCATCTAATAATCCAGCTCTGCATAGTAGGTCAATCATACAGCTGCAGTGCTCTGATTTAGGCTGGATCTTATGTACTTTGGTCATTGAATAGAAAATTCGACGTCCTACCTCTACAAATCCACTATGATTACAAGCTGTTAAGACTGCAACAAAGGTTATATCATCTAGTCTAACCCCGATATGTTCCATTTCGTAATACAAGTCCAGCGCTCTCCCTGACATCCCGTTCATGGCAAGACCGTAGATAAGTGATGTCCATGAAGCCGTATCTCTCTCCTTCATTTCATAGAAAACCTCTTGAGCTGTCTCAATGCATCCACATTTTGCATACATGTCTACAAGAGCAGTACCAACTACTTTATCTACTGTAACTCTGTTCTCACGTATATACCCATGGATCCACTTCCCTTGCTCTAAAGCTCCCATCTGCGCGCAACCTGTCAAGAGAGAGACTAGCACAAAATTATCAGGCCTAATTCCCTCGGTTTGCATGCACCTGAACAATTCCAATGCCTCATCAAACCGGTTATACTGGACATATCCATTCATCATAGCTGTCCACAGAACAACATCCTTAACAGGACTTCTCTCAAACAACTCTCTAGCCTCATCAATCCTACCATTACTAACATACCCAGAAACCATGCTAGTCCAACACTTGACATTTCTGTCTCTCATCGAATCGAAAACCGCGCTAGCCTTATCTAGACACCCGCATTTACAGAACATATCCACTAATGCATTCCCAATCTTAATAGTGATTTCAAATTCTGTGACAACATACCTATGAATCCTTTCACCAATTTCCAAATTCTTCAAAACCGAACAAGCTGAAAGAGTGCTCACAATCGTACCCTCATCAGCCTTGAAATTACTCTCCTGACTCATCCTCTTAAACACAGCAATGGCATCTTCAAACCTCCCATGCCCAACGTAACTAGAAATCAACCCATTCCAAGAAACAACATCTCGTTGAGGCATTTCGTCGAACACTTTATGAGTGATCTCCATTTTACCCAATGAGGCATACATTCCCATGAGTGAATTAGATACATAAGAATCGAACTCAAGCCCAGCTTTCACAGCATAACCATGAACCTTCTCACCTTCTACAACCTTCCTCAAACGACCAATTGATTTTAGAACAACCGGCAAAGTGAAATTATCCGGATACAAGCCTTGTCCTCGCAATTCACCGAACAAAGCCAAAACTTTCGTGAAGCTTTTAGACTCGGCAAGAGATTTGAGCATCTTATTATACATAATAAGTGATGGAGTTTGTACAGAGCCCATGCTCATGTCAGAATACTACCTTGACACACAATTGTGATTACCAGAAAAGGCGTTAAAGTTTTACTCTACTCCGCCGGGAAGGTTTTGTGGTTTGGCCCGAAAAAACAAATGAAATGAAAATGTGAAGTCGTGAACTTTGTGGAAAAAACTGATCTTCGTGTACATATTATTACAGAACAGAGACTTTACGATTCAAACTCTATTCGATTAATAATCAATTAAGTAGCTTATCTTCATTACAAAGAAGCAAGCTTTACGAGAGATACTGAAACAAGAAACTAAAAGATCGTTGTCATTATCAGAGTTAAATTACAGAAGAAGTATAGGAGCGATCAAACAAAAGATAAAACAGGATTTTCATAACTGCGTGGAGCTAAGGTATATACTTACGTATGACTTATGATGATACGTAAGACGAAGGTAGAAAAAACACAATCGTAGCTTACACATACTTTATGGATGTATACATGTTAAAGAAAGAGATCACTGCTCCTTGGCGTTTGTTTCCACTACCTTGCTCGCGGGAGCTTTCTCTTGTTTCTCAACATAAGCCGACGGAAACCATCCGGCTTTGCCCTTGTATTCTCCTTCTGACCAGCCTGTTCCAGCCACCTGAATTTGTTTCATCAAACACAACAAAATTGTTAAATCATTTCTCTGTTTTGTAAGTATTGTTAAAAACGGGTGGCATGATATATACCTGTCGCACAATTACATAATCATCGACAGCGAGACTGAGTTCTCCTGGGGCTTGAGCATCAAACGGGTGAACAACCTGTCAAAACAAGAAAACATAACTCTTAATCCCCAGAATTTGTAAAATCGACTCATATCAGAGTTAAGAGTTTTGGAAGGCTTTACCTTTGCAAGAAAGTAGGAATCATTCTGACTGAGAAGTTGATGGTTGTGATGATCATCAGATCCATTGGACTTCTTGATCTCTTCCTGTGGACTAGACTTGAGTTCTTTCTGGTGATTGGATTTGGTTTCTTTTTGAGGACTAGACTTCATTTCGTCCTTGGGATTGGGTTTGGTTACTTCTTGGGGATTAGACTTGATTTCTTCTCGACGATTTGATTTGATCTCTCCCGAGGGATTTGAATTCATTTCTTCTGGGGGAAGAGAAGCACCATCCTCTAAATGTAAAGGTAGTGACTTTGGTGATGATCCTATAGCTTCTTCCTCAGCAATCATCTGAACAAGACAGCAACCAGATCATGTGACTGATTGTATGTGGTCATTATCCGAAGTGTATAAATAGAGCGAGTTACTGACCTCGGAATGTAGCTTGTCGAGGATATCAAGAGCATTACGATGATATGATCTCTCGGCTTCTACCTGTGTTGGTATATTCATTTCCATGTCCAATCAAGGTACAAGTAAATAATCATGAGCTGCGATATGATTCAAGTGGAGATTACCAGAGCACGGAGCCGCTGATAAGTTACATTCTGCTGCTGATCGTCAACTTCCAACATGGCCTTAGTAGCTTCTTTGCCAAGAGTTTTCATACTTGATTTGAGCTCAGCCAATCTTGATTCGGAATTCTTAAGTTTTATGTACGCTTCTTCAGAAATATCAGATTCCTTCAACTTTGATCTTCTCCTCAGTACATCAGTTGCCTGTTAAAAAAGCGCGTTTTTTCCTCCACACATGGTTAACACCGCAAGAAATTTCAAATTGCTTCCGAACAAACCAAAGAGAAGTTCAACAAGATTTTTACCTGAGCTTCAACTTCTTGTCTCAGCCTGTCATAGTGATTAACTAAATGCCGAGCATCTTCCAAAGGCGCACTATATATCATTGTACGAATAGGCTCACAAACCTAAACAAACAAAATTCTGAAGCTTTACTAAAAATGAATCTAAAATTTTGCTAGAAACATTCTCGAGCGACCCTGCTGGTTAAAAGAATAGAGAATGGAATGAATATGTTCCAAAAATTTACCTGCCCACTAAGAACTCCAAGGAGTGTTTCCCTCTCGCCTTCCACTGACTTGTAAGAGGTCGCAAAGTGATGTGCAATTCTTGAGAGAGGAGTATTAGCATCAGGATTCTCGTCTCCATATTTCTTAAAATCTTCAGCAAACTTCAGCCCTACGGACATACAACAGTACAAATTTGATCCCAAGAAAGTATATTATATGAGATGAAGTAGGAAACAAGAACTTACCAATCTCTACAACTTTCGCGCCTGTTGCAATGAAACCTTCGAGTCCTCGAACAATATTCCTTTGCAAACGCTGTGAACAAAGAATTTTAATAAACCAAAACACTAATAAGATTATTATCCGAGACACCCTAAGAAAAGCCTAAATTATCTATCTTTACCTTTGCAGCCTTAGTAGAGCTATACAGATCTTGAAGCTTCTGATGACAATGAAGCTCTTCTTCATCAACAACAACAGCATCCGCATTAACATGCCCTAAATGCTTCAAAACCGCCTGCACAATAGCCATAATTTTATACAAATAAAGAAACCTACACAAATCTTGTCTGATATTATAAGGTAATCTATGCCTAAACTCACTTCAATAAAGGTAAAAGATCGATGCCTAAAACAAGTAAAGTCCATACTTTTCACCTAACTATAACCCATTCATACGGCAACAATCCTATCAGCCCCAAGGCTATAAATTAACCATCAGCACGTCAAAGATTCCGCCTTTATTGAAAGCAACACAATAAATTTTCCAGATTATCCTCAGTAACCAGACATAAATCTAAGAACACAGAAATCTGAAAAAATATAAGAACCCACTTGTTGTTGCCTGGCGACTTGCTCTCTGAGCTTCGCCGCTTGCTTTCTTATGGCTTCCATGGCTGAAAATCAAAACTCAGAAAACCCAGAAAAAAAAAACTTTGTTTTCCTCCTAAGTAGCTCAAGTCGGTTTCTTCAGTACTACCAACCGATAGATCAAGAGATTTGGGAAAAAGGGTAAGTTGAAATTTTTCAGATAAAGTTGAGTTATTGCAATGGATCCTTAACTCTCTCTTTACAGGTAACAGTCGGAAAAAACCAAAAAAGGTAACGACAATGGAATGAATTATAGTGGAGAAAGTTGAAGAAGCAGCTACTCCTTCGGTTTCCAACACTTTCTTTTTGAGTGGTCTTCAATTTTGTACTCACTAACTTCATTTTTCTTTTCATTTTAATTTGATTAGTTTTTTATTTTATGAAAGCTTATTATTCTCTCTTTTTTAAATGGCAAATATTAATATTAATTGGACCATGTGATGAAAAATTATTGTATCTCCATTTCCTTGTTGATTTGCCCAAACATCCTTTTCAACATGAGGTTATCAAAAATTTTTAGAAATTAAAATTAGGCAAGTTTATTTATTAACTACCTAGTCTTTTGCTGTCAGAAAATATAATAAAAAGCTTAGTCAATTTCGTCGGTCTGCAGGCTTCACTTGAATACTTTTTTGGACTAAAAGTTGAGGTTTAATTTTCTAAATTAAGAAAGTAGAGATATGTATTATTAATACTGAATATTCATTAAAATTGCAATAATTATGAATATCAGATCATCAAAACACTAGCTCTAAACAAACATCGTTTAGCTTCACAAGTTACCAGAGCAATCCATGCGTTGAAACGACACCGTTTTGGACTCCAAGTCATAGCCAACAAGAAAGTCCATTTGAACCAAGTTCCCGTAGATAGCAACTTCAGTTGTGGGAATCATACTCAAGCACACCATATCTTCACTCAGTTTCACGAACGCGTTTATCGGACTCAGCTTCACGTCGGCGTTAGTGAAATGCATTGTTATCTCCGGCAAACCGATCTCTTTGTCTCCCGCTTTGAAACAGTGTGTTAAAATCCCTTGTGGATCACTCACACGTTTAGCTCCGGTCACTGATTCTTCCACTGCCGCACCAAAATCATCGTAAAATCCCGATTCGAGAAGCGTAAGCGTAGTGCCAGAATCAATTATGATGTTCCCGGTTGTCTTCTTTGATTTCCCTTTTAAACTGTATCCTCCTCCTCCGGTGTATGGAAGCTTGGTTTTGCCGACGGTGATTGCTTCGAGAGTCAAGAAATAGTAAGTCTCGGGGTCTTTTTTGATTAACGGTGTAGTGAGCGTTGCAGAATCTTTGCTTGGCTTGGAAGGAATCGAGTTGGTTCCTAGGTTTATGACGCTTGTGCCGTTTGTTGTAGCTGACGTGTGTGACAAGCAATAAGAGAATCTTTTACCTATCGAAGAACCGAGCTGTGAAACTAACGATAACTGACCGCCTCCGAGCCCAATGATTCCCGATCCGGTTTCTTCAAATGTACCGCCGTTGTTGTAGCCGCAACCGAAGACTGTACCGGGGAAAGAAACAGGGGAGCCAGATGAAGAATCAATGGAGATTGTTTCTGTTGCAACGTCACCTTTGGTAAACGATTCGTCTCCATATAAGTAACGGTATTTGCAGATGTCTCTCGATTCGTCGCAACCTTCTTCGTGTTCGGACAACGCGTTGCAGGTTTTTGAATCGCAAGATTCGGTTTTGTAAGTGGAAGATGTCTTCTTGTCGAAGAGTGGACTGTTTTGCTTGTAACATTGTTGACATGGCTTGCATTGGATCCACGTTAGGTCACTCCCCGTGTCAGCGATGGCTAGGACTTTCAATGGTGGAGTACCTATTGAGATGGACATGAAGTATTCGCCGCCGTTTGAGATTAAACCGGATTGGAGATCGGTTTTGGTTGTGAAACGGCGTGAACGGGAGATTGAACGGAGGAAAGCGGCGTTTAGACGGTCGGAGACGGTGTGGCAAGGGTTGTAAAGTGGAGAGTGGGGAGAGTCACGATGGATTAGCTCAACTGTTAGATTTTTCCGGTGAGCTGAAGAAGTGGAAGCGAAGACGATGATGATGGCTAAGAGTGAACAGTAGAGGAAAGTTTTGGTTGCCATTATCGATTTTTGGAATGTTTGTGGTGGGAATGAGTGAAGTTTGCAAGGGTTTATCAATGGCACGAATGGTAACTCGAAAAGATTGAAACGGCAAGGAATTTAGCTTTATTTTTTATTAAGACTGCTAAGTTATTAAGGGGTTTAGTGGAGATGTGGGATGGTTATTGATTAGTTGTAATGAAATAAATAGATTTGTAGCATTAATCAAGTGATTTATGGGTTTTACATTCATCAAAATATGTAGCTCGTGAGAAACATATGCTAATTTTTTATGACTTAATTTTTGAGTTCATATCTATGTTTTTTATATATTTAACATGTAATCTATCAGTTAATTATTTTTAACATATAAAATTGTGTGAGAGAAACCTTGCATAAATGTTGCAATTTACCCGGTGTCACTCTCTTGGTTTAGAAACTCGATCATATTATTTACTTTGCTTGTGTATATATTTTTCCTCTAATGGTCGATCAAATTGAAGGCATTATGGAGTGTTCAAGTGAGAAGCAATTATTTTTATTTTTACTTTTGGTCAAATCAAATTTTTATTTTTTGTTTTGAATAAAAACGCCAGCTATTATATATGTTGATACTATTTTTTATAATAAAACCAAAAATATATAATTTGGTCTAGTCTAGAGTTTTAAAAGTTAAAAAGTAAAAATTTGTTACTACGATATACTGTTTGAGGTAGTTAGGTACTTTCTTTTACAATTGACTAATTTTAGATCTTCAGGTACATTCCTTTATAATTAATTTCAGACTATTAAGACATTTTTATAGAATGCCATTTTCTAAGATCATGTTTACTAGTTACAAACTAATTTCCAAACTAATTTAGAAGAGTATAAATCAGTTCATAAGGAGTTAAAAAATGATTTAAGCATATATATATATACATATTTCTAGTTTATACATAGTTTGATATATGTCATTCCTATATCATACTCTAGATTATTAAATTTTTACACGAAATAAATATGGAAAAACGTCTTTTGAATCCCCAACTTTTTTATTCCGTTAATTTAAATCCTAAACTTATTTAACAATTATATATATATATATATAGTGAATTTCTCTTGGTTTTCTAATTAAATACCAAAATTTTGTTGATTTTGTCATTTTGGTCACGTCGTTAAGTCAAATGTCGTAACAAACTAACGGGGTTAAGTCTTCGATATCAATCTCGGTTAAATAGCTAAACTACAAAACGACGTCATTTTTATTTAAAAAAATTTATGCAACTTTTGGACTCAAACCACTTACCTCGAAGATTAATCAACATATACACTACCAATTAAACTGAGACATTCTATTTGTTATTTCATAAACATACATACTTATATATATATACATAAAATCCCCAAATTAAAAATTTAAGGTTTTTTACAATCTCCTCCACCACCCGAATCCTCGTAAAAAAAGTCATCTCCACGGCCAATCAATAGAGATCTAGCAAAACCCTAACTTATGTGTACTCGATCCAAATACGTTCTCCAACTCTTTACATTCCACGATCTCTCTCCTTCGCCTAGTTCCAAATACGAGCACTTATACCAGGTGATTTCCCCCAACGAGTGCTCTCTCTTCTTCGTGAATTGTGTACCAAAAACCAAAATTTTGATGAAAGTACGAATAGAGATAGACAATTAAGTTCCAAACGGGTTGATCGGATGGTGGTGGTGGAGGAGATTGGAAAACCCTTAATCTTTTAATATGGAGATTTGATATTTATATATATAACTATGTATGTTTGAGAAATAATAAATAGACCGTCTGAACTCAGTTGGTAGTGTATATGTTGATTAGTCTTTGAGGTAAGGGGTTTGAGTCTGAAAGTTTCATTAATTTTTTTAAATAAAAAAACGTCGTTTTGTAGTTGTATAAAGATTGATAACGAAGATTTTACTCCGTTAGTTTATTCTGTCAGTTGACTTAACAATGTGACCAAAATGGTAAAATCAACGAAAGTTTGGTATTTTATTAGAAAGTCAAGAAAAGTTCACTATAAATATCATTGCGGAATATGTGCAGAATATGTTGGAGATTTAAATCAACAGAATTAAAAAATGGGAAATTTAAAAGGCATTTTTCCAAATAAATTTAGAAATAACTAAAAATATTTCTATGAAATATATTAAAAAGAAATGTTTAAGAAATTTTCAATAACACTATAATTTTTTAAAAAGAATTTCTGTTTTTTTTTATTTTAGTTTTTTCATATTTTTGGGTTCTTGTTCACTCGGGTTTGGTTGAAATTTATTGGGTTTGTTTTTGGTTCAATTTTTTTTTAAGTTAAGCTAAAAAGATTTTAAAAGTGCTAAATTTTTTAATGGGCTGCTAACGGGTTAATCTAGAAGCACAATGGTTATTTCATGTATTGAAATGGGCTACATAAATTGTTTATTTTTTATAATTTTGAAACTTAAATTTTGCCTATAGTCTAGTTTTTGTTGGTGTCAAAGAATCTAGTCAATCTACAATGTAGAACTTTTTTTTTTCCTTTTTAGACAGGTGTATCCTAGCGAAAAAGGTAGAACACTAATTTATTAAGTTTTCTCTAATTATATATTACTACATTTTATTTTCCAAGTACAGCTAAACATAATTATTTCACATAAAAAATGGAAAAATAAGTACATGAGAAGTCAAATTATAATAGGAACAAAATCTGGTTACCTTGTCTCTTACCTTAATGACAATATTTTAATGTTGAATTTTGTAAATTTCCACGTTTGAAAATCTCTCAAAAGTGTAACGGTTACAAAAGGAAAGGGCAGTTAAAGTAAAGCTTACATACTCGTTAGTTGAAGAGAAGCATCATAAGCAATGAACGGTGGTAGATTTGGTAGAATCCAGTGTTACAACACGTGTAACAATCTCCGTTCTCTTTTTCCTAACATAACCTTCCATGCTTTTCTAGATTTCATTTTCTAGATCTTTTACTTTTTTAACATATATTACCTTAAATAACTTTAGTTTTTGGGAAGAAAAAAACAAAACAGGCTTTTCTAATTTAAGTAAAAACCATTGATTTATAGTAACAACAGAGTGTCAATTTACAACTTTTTCCAGCTTGGGATTGTCTTTGAGTCTAAAAATGACATGTCTACATAAATCAAACATTAATTCGTAGATTTTCCTAGAAAATACAACTAATTAGTTGGAATTTGCATAATGATACTCAAAGTATTCAGTAATTTTTTTTTCATGTTAATTTGGTACAAGTACACCATTTTGTAAACTACTTTAGTATTTAAACATAATTAACAACTATAATTTTATAACTTACGTTTCCACCATAAAATTCACATATACTTTTCTAATTGTTAGCGCTGTATAACTACAATATGAATAAAATTTAATTTATCCGATGTCGCTATTTGAAAATATAAATTATTTTTCGTTAATTTTGCAATTGACTGAGCCACCACAAAAATACTCTCAAATTGATTTTAAATAGTGAATATATATTTTTTACTTAAGATATTTTAGTGAACTACTGATTATGCTTATAAATTTAACGTATCTATTATAAATAATACAATATATATCACATAATTTATAGGGCTTCTTGCTAAACTAGACCATTATTTGAAGTCAATTCCAAAACTAGACACCTCTTCCTTTTCTTTTCAAAATGCCTTAAAATACCCTTCTCAGCTTCTTTTTTCACAAAAATACCTAGCACAGACTTCTCCAGTGAAGTCTGGTAGCTGGGTTTGAAAAACAATAACCCAAAGATTCTCACGTAATAACGAAAATGCCATCGTCTTCAATAGTTCCCAACCACACTTACCAAACAAAATTGAGCTCTCAATGCTTCAAACAGAATTAAGTGATGGTAATGCTTGAAAACTGAGTTAAAAGCTCTATTTTTGTCGATCTCCTCTCTCATTTCAAACATTTAACTCTATAATATCGTTTTCAATATTTACCATCCATATATCTTGCGATTTACTAAGATTCGAGCATAATAACGCTTGGGTTGCTTGGGTATTGTTGGCGTGATCAGTTCTTGGCCGTTTAAGAAGCTAAACACAAGCTCAAACCAAATCTTGGTAATTTTTGCTTCATTTTCTCCGATTTTCCAGAAGGCAGACTTCACGGGTGAAGTCTCAATAGTCAAAATCTGGTCAATTGCAAAATTAGACCCGTGCTTCAGACTTCACGGGCGAAGTCTGCTTCAGATAGCAAAGCAGACTTCATCGAAGAAGTCTACTAAGAGACTTCGCCTGTGAAGTCTCTAATGATAATTTTAGTAAAAATGCAATTTTAGCCTTTTTGTAATTAGTTTTTTTTTTCTTGTCCTAACATGTGTGTTACATATGGCTTTTGATGTCTTAGAAATTTGAACTATTTTAATCGCATAATTATTTTTATATATTTTTCTTAACTTATTAGGTGTTTAGGTTATAAATTTAGACTTCACGGGCGAAGTCTGCTTCAGATAGCAAAGCAGAATTCATCGAAGAAGTCTACTAAGAGACTTCGTCTGTGAAGTCTCTAATGATAATTTCAGTAAAAATGCAATTTTAGCCTATTTGTAATTAGTTTTTTTTTTGTCCTAACATGTGTGTTACATATGGCTTTTGATGTCTTAGAAATTTGAACTATTTTAATCGCATAATTATTTTTATATATTTTAGAAATTTGAACTATTTTAATCGCATAATTTGAACTAAGAGGACGCGGGTTGATTAGAACTCGGGTGAAAAGTTTTATCTTGAGTCAAATGGTGAAAAGATGAAAGGCATTGCTCAAGTCACCATTTGACTCAAGATAAAACTTTCCACCCGAGTTCCAATCAACCCTCGTCCTCTTAGACAACAAAACACAATATTTTCGTGCATTATCGTACTCCTTCTTCACCAGGTCGACAAAATTTTGCATTGGCATCTCAGGGTCTGGATTAGTAAGTGTGAGTTTCATCTGATTCTTCTTCTTCATCTTCATCGGGATCTTCATCTTCATCTTCATCTTCATCGTCATCGTCATCTAGAATCAATGCTCTCTTCACCGACCGTCTGCTACTCATCTGATATGCGAAGACAAAAACAGAATAGCTTTGAAGATATGAATAGACGGTTGCGATTCCCAGATCTGCGAATCAAATAAAAGATGGGATTAGAGTTTGGGCTTTTCCCGCAAAGAGGAAGAATATTGATAACTTACGGCGAAAGAGGAGAAAGAGTGTCGGCGTTTAGAGATTTCCGGCGACGTTTGGTGATTCGGAGGAGAAAAAAAGCGATGGAGATTTTTTAATTTTTTTACCCAGATTAACTATTGCAATTTCAGTTTTATCTTGTTTAGTAAATGGAAATTTTAACCTAATTCAGTTTCCGAAAATTTTCGCGAAAAAATTCGGTCAAAATTTTGGATTTATTTGAATTTTAGACTTCTACAAAGAAGACTACGATAAAAAAATCTTACAGACTTCACATGCGAAGTCTATCGTGAGACTTCACTCGAAACTCGAGAAGTCTGTAAGCCCTAAACTCTAAAATTTGAACGTTTAATTCACTATTTGTTAACAAATACTAATATTTGACATCAAAATAGTAGAATATATTCAAACTCTAACAACTATATGAAGGATCACCATTTTATATCAAAAACATATCAATCTAAGTCTAACTCAAAAGATATATGCATGGATTCTTACCCATTGGCAACCTCTAACCTATATGTCTCACATGGTTTACATCAAATGGCTTAGTTTTGTGAATTTTTATTTTTAAACCTATTCGATTTGATTTAAAATAATTTATCTTTCAAAAATTTTGATCGAAATATTTTTTTTTTCACTTTATTATTAAAATTTCACATTTAATTACGGTTCAGACTTCATGGTCGAAGTCTGCGACTGTTTATGGTATTTTAGAACATAATCAATCTTACATGATTAAAATTTATGAAAGTTTCGCGGTGGTGGACGCGGTCAGGGTCGTGGAGCTCAGTTAGCGGAGGAGAGTGTGGCACGGAATGCTACGTTTGAGCAGGTCATGGATTCGCATGCGGGTCAGGATGAGTCTGAGGGTGTGGCCTGTGTTGGTGCCGGTGTGGCCGGTATGGGTGCCGGTGTGGCCAGTGTGGGTGCCAGTATGGCCAGGGGTCCAGCGGGTGCTGTCGGTGTGGCAGCGGGTTTTGCTCAAGCTCGGGATGATCGTATTGTGGGTCTGCTGACCAAGCTGTTGGAGCGGTTACCAGAGAGGGTACCAGTGCAGGCTCCGGTAGTACCACTAGTGGTGGCAGAGCAGCCGAGGGTGGCGGTTGCGGTTGCAGAGGAGCTCCCATCTTACCTCAAGATGATGGAGCAGTTGCAGAGGATTGACACGGGATTCTTTCCGGGTGGTGCCAAGCCTGAGGATGCAGATGAGTGGAGGATGCGGTTGGAGCGGAATTTCCATTCGATTAGGTGTCCTGAGGGGTACCGGGTTGATCTTGCAGTCCAGTATCTGGAGGGTGATGCACACCTGTGGTGGAGAGGTGTTGCAGCGAGGCGGATTGTAATAACCCCGAACCATCACTACGACTCCAATGGTTAGGACCGTCACAAGTTGACATATACTTCCAAATGATCCGGCCGAGGTTCTAACACAAAGTCAGCGTCCCTAGCCAAACCATCCTCCGCATAGTCCTTTCCGGACTAGATATTAGGTTTGTCAACCCTTTACCTATAACGGAAGTTGTGTCGACCCGGACTAGGTCTTATCATTACAATACACTATATTTTCACAAAACATGCTTTTATTACATATATCAAAATCAGAGTTTTTACAACACAGTTTTATCGCGTACGCTATGGCCTAATGCCAAATCCAAAACATAATCAAAATACACCACCATCACTACACTACTAACTATAAGGAGGTTCTACTTACAATATGCAACTTCAAATCTACACTAGCCTCCCTCCGTCCAAACGTCCTCTAATAGTTATCTGTAGACAAAAATAGAATCATGAATACCCTATTGGTACTCAATGAGCCCGACCTACTCTACCATTAAACACGATCAAACTACCCAAAATCCCCAAAAGTCCCCAAACAAACAACAAGCAATTAACAACTAAATAAACTAAATAAACTACAGTGGTGCGATAAAACGCTACAACGATGCACTACATTGCATCCTACTACTCTACTAGAAGAATGCCCTCGCATTCTTTCTATACTCTACGGATGTCGTCACATCCGTCCACACACTACTCTACACACACACACACAATAGGTGCGCGACCTGCTATTATCTCACGATACCTGGCATCGATCTATAGGGAGGACCGTATCGTCCCTATGTCACCATTGGAGCCATGGCCGCGCACATCACCGCTCCCCTGCCCTAAATGTATACTTCTTCATCACACATCACTATCACTTCATCCCTAGACACACAGTCTACAAGGATGGGATCCATCTTTTGAGCCATCGGGCGATACCCGACCTTTAGCTTCGTAGGCATTACAAGGAAATCACGCGTGATTGCCTCAATGAGCAGTATATCAGCTGTAACCGCATATACGCTTTCAGGTACGCTCCATGCTACCCTGTGATTGCCTCAATGAGGAGTATATCAGCTGTAACCGCATATACGCTTTCAGGTACGCTCCATGCTACCCTCCCTACGACGTTCACATGACCCGTAGAGGATTCAGAGCCTCAACGCTCTCTCTCACACTCATGCGCTCCAACGCATTCACACTGCTACGGTTCTCACAAACCGTAGTCACACTAGATCTTTAATCTAGGTCACTGGTCCTATAGACCCAAGCGCTTCAACGCTTCCACACTGCTACGGTTCTCACTAACCGTAGCCAACTAACTATGCATATTCATATGCATCTACTAATCACTACTCTAATCTAAATCTAAACCACTCTACCAATCAAGCAATAACTAACTAAAGCAAGCAATCTAATCTAATCTACAAATCAAGCAATTATTAACTAAGCAAGCAATCTAATCTACTAAACTAAATCTAACTACCCCATGTGCTACAACACATGCTACGGTCACTCACAGTACTAGGCGTGCTACCACGGCAACCTCCTCTTCCTCTTCTCGGCAATCTCTTCTCTCCTCGGCAATTTCCTCTTCTTCCTCGTCAATGGCTTTCTCCCTCGGCGATGGCTCTTCCTTCTGCAGACGTTCGGCTACGATCGCACGGTAAGGTGCAAAGGTATTTCTCTCTCTAGAAATCCTTCTCTCTCTAGTTAGAAGTTCTCTTCTTTGAAAAATGAGCTCACCCCATGGTCCTATTTATAGGCAAAATGGGGTGCATGGAAATCGACATGTGTCCGCCACATGTGTCCCTCCGGCCGACACTTGTCGCGAGCCTTGGGCACCAAGTCATTCCATTTCATCACATGTCAAAAATCATTACTTGGGCTCCAAGTTGACCAATCACCATTCGCCACCTTGCCTTGTCCTCCACGGCCACCAATCCGGGCGCGCCAAACGCTCTCCGGCCAATCGGTTTCCGACATTCTTTCGTCGGCCAATCCCGTTCATGACATGACATAAATCTTATGTCAAGTCCTCCAATTCCTCATTTCATTCACTTTGACCCCAACATTTCCAAATCGTCGTCGTTGGTCCTTCACGTCCGTATCATCGTCTGTATCGTTGTTTGTACGGTATACCCGTACGTTTGTACCGCTGATCCGTACGTCCTTGTACATTCGTATCATCCATTCATACGTTCGTTCGTACGCTCTTCCACACGTCCATATGACCCGTTCGTACCCCTTGTCCGTACGTAATCTCCGTTTGTACCGCGGGTACGTACAGCCCGTTCGTAGTGCTAGTTTTGGTACGGGTCATCACACGGGTCCAAGCAGGTATGACGTGGGATGACTTTGTGATGGAGTTTAACTCCAAGTATTTTCCTCTAGAGACTGTTGGAGCAGTTGCAATGAGAGATTTTTGGGTTGTCCAACAGTTCGAGGATGTTTTTCAGTCGTTGCAGGGTTTACCACCGTCTCGGTCTGATCCCTTCACGATGAAATTGGAACCGGGGACAATGCCGATATCAAAAGCTCTGTACAGAATGACTCCAGCAGAGATGGCTGAGCTGAAGAAGCAGTTGGAAGAGTTATTGGATAAGGGTTTTATTCGACCGAGTAGTTCGCGATGGGGGGTACCGGTGTTATTCGTGAAGAAAAAGGATAGGAGTTTCTGGTTATGTATCGATTATCGGGGTTTGAACAGGGTCACGGTGAAGAACAAGTATCCTTTTCCGCGGATTGATGAGTTGTTGGATCAGCTGCGAGGGGCTACTTGGTTCTCCAAGATAGTTTTAGCGTCGGGATACCATCAGATTCTGATAGACGTGGCAGATATCCGTAAAACGGCCTTCAGGACTCGGTACGGGCATTATGAGTTTGTAGTGATGCTGTTTGGGTAGACGAATGCACCAGCATCATTCATGAGGCTAATGAACAGCGTGTTTTAGGAGTATTTGGATGAGTTCATGATCATTTTTATAGATGACATTTTGGTGTATTCGAAGAGTCCTGAGGAGCATGAGGTACATCTGAGAGTGGTTTTGGAGAAGTTGCGAGAACAGAAGTTGTTTGCTAAGTGGAGCAAGTGCAGTTTCTGGCAGCGGGAGATCAGATTTCTGGGTCATATTGTATCTGAGGCCAGAGTTTCAGTTGATCCAGAGAAGATCCAGGCTATGAGGGAGTGGCCGAGGCTGAGGAATGCTACTGAGTTCAGAAGTTTTCTTGGCTTGGCAGGTTATTATCAAAAGTTTGTTAAGGGTTTCGCGAGTATGGCTCAGTCGATGACGAAGCTAACAGGGAAGGATGTTCCTTTTGTGTGATCTTCAGAGTGTGAGACAGGTTTCGGGAACCTGAAGATGGTGTTGTTGTCTATGCTTCGCGCCAGTTAAGGAAACATGAGGGCAACTACCCCACCCATGATCTTTAGATGTCTGCAGTTGTGTTTGCTCTGAAGATTTGAAGATAAATCTTTATGGTGCGAAGGTTCTGATGTTCACAGATCATAAGAGCCTGAAGTACATTTTCACCCAACCAGAGTTGAATCTGAGATAGAGGCGCTGGATGGAGTTAGTGGCAGATTATGATCTGGAGATAGCTTACCATCCTGGTAAAGCTAACTTTGCAGTTGCTTTGAGTCGCAAGCGGGTGGTTTTGGCTCGGAAGCAGGACATGAAGTCGTTGGTTTGTGAACTCAGTACGTTGAGGTTGTGTGTTGCATCTCAGGAACCATTGGGTTTGGAGGCGGCTAATCAGGCGGATCTTCTGAGCAGGGTTTGGTTGGCTAAGAAGAAGGATGCAGAGTTAGTTAAGGCTTCTAGAGTTGAGGGTTCCGAGTATCAGGTCTCTGCTAATGGGACTATCCTTGTACATGGGGAGGTATGTGTGCCCTTAGACGAGGATTTGAGGTGAGAGATTTTGAGTGATGCTCACGCGAGTTGGTTCTCTATTCATCCGGGGGCGACTAAGATGTACCGGGATCTGAAGCGGTATTATCACTAGGTCAGGATAAAGAAGGATGTTGCTAACTGGGTCGCAGCTTGCGATGTGTGCCAGTTAGTGAAGGCAGAGCATCAGGTTCCGAGTGGTTTGTTGCGAAGTTTACCCATTCCAGAGTGGAAGTGGGATATGATCACGATGGATTTCGTGGTTGGCTTGCCGGTTTCTCAGACCAAGGATGCTATTTGGGTCATTGTTGATCGGTTGACCAAGTCAGCACATTTTCTGGCCATCAAGAAAACCGATGGAGCTGCGGTTTTGGCTAAGAAATATGTGCAGAAGATAGTAAGAATTTATGGGGTACCAGTGAGTATAGTGTCAGAACGGGATCCTAAGTTCACTTTGGATTTCTGGAATGCGTTCCAGGCTGAGATGGGCACAAAGGTGCATATGAGTACGGCTTAGCATCCTCAAATGGATGGGCAGTCCGAGAGGACCATCCAGATTCCACCAGACCTTGCTTAGCATCCTCGCTTGTATAAGGATGATGAGGTGTTGGCTAAGATTCCACCAGACCTTCAGCTTAACATGACTGTTGAAGCGAGGCCAGTGAGGGTTCTCGAGAAGAAGGTCAAGCAGGATCGCCGGAAGAAGGTTCTGATGATCAGAGTCTTGTGGGACTGTGACAGTGTGGAGGAGGAGGCTTGGGAACCAGAGGCGAGGATGAAAGCTAAATTCAAAAAGTGGTTCGAGATGCAAGTCGAGGCTTGAGCTTTCACCGATGGTTTCCAGTTTCAGAATTGATTATTATGGTTGTGTTTTGTTTCATTATGTATTACGTTTGAGGTGTAACGATTAATACGTTTTGTAGTTAATAAGATGAGAATTTCTTATGAATGGTGGTGACTTGTGTTGTCATGGTATCTAAAGGATGTTGAGTTCGGAAATAAAGGTGTTTTTATGAGGATTCAAAAACTTAGTGGTATTCGAGTAAGGAATACGTAAACACCCTAAAATGTGTCTGGGATGTTTGGAGATGACTTGAGGAGATTGGTCATGGATGAGGTGTTATTCCGGGTTTGGAATATGAGTGGGAGTATGACATCGTGTTGTTGTACGGGGACCACGTGAGGTAGTTTCGATCGGAGATGCTTATAGACGTATAAAATTGATTGCTCTAGGGACGGTGGTTCTGAACAACTCGTGGGGGATTGATTCCCTGGCCGATAGCCCGAGGGATTGTGTTCCTGAGGGTGGAGTGGCGTGTTTTGACGATAGCTCGAGGGATTGTGTTCCTGAGAGTGGAGTGGCGTGTTTTGCCGATAGCCTGAGGAATTGTATTCCTGAGGGTGGAGTGGCGTGTTTTGCCAATAGCTCGAGGGATTGTGTTCCTGAGAGTGGAGTGGCGTGTTTTGCCGATAGCTCGAGGGATTGTGTTCCTGAGAGTGGAGTGGCGTGTGTACGAGTTGGGAGCAATTAGTCTATGATGTTGGTATTAAGCATAGGGATCAGATGCAGACCTCGGAGGTTGATAGTGTTCAATCTCGTGATTGGTTGGTGTGGCCGTGTTAGCAAAGAGTTGATCAAATCGTTGTGACGATTGTGAGGTGAGGTCCCCGTGAATGGACTGTGTGGTAAGATTCGAGGACGAATCTATGTTAGTGGGGGAGAATTGTAACGCCCGTGTCCTATGAAAACGATTAATTGTGTATGTTTCAGGAACAGGAGACTGGATCGATCCGATTCTCGGTTTTCACCAAAAATCGCCGGTTCAATTTAAAAATCTCCGGGTTAATGGGATTAAACCAGGAAAAATAACCCTAATCACCTCTATATAAACTCAATTTTCTCTTCTCCTTGTGTCTTTTTCGTGCTGTTGAGTGAGATAGAGAGAGATAGGAGTTTATACCTTGTGTGAGGAGAAAGGGCAAAACCTTGAAGGAGAAATCCATAGACAGCAGACAGAGTCTGGGGGAAAAGGAGATTCGACCAAGCAAATCGTCTCCAAAGGTAATTATTTTTGGTGGAGTTGTATTTAAGCCCTAGAACTAGATTTGCCTTTTTGCAGAATTGGATTTGAGTCACTGGTCTAAGAGTAATGCTTGTTTTCGTGGAGGTGTTCTGTTTCAGACGCAGTCTGGACCAGTGGGGATTCAAAGTATGATCGCCGATTCGTCTGTGGTTGGATCATCACAAAATTTTGGGAGCAGCTTCAGGACATCTAGGGGCTTATGTTCAGCGGTGGGATTTGAAAGTGGACGGTTAGATTGTGATTTGTGACTCCATCTTTCACGTCGAGCGTTCTGGATTTTTGTCAGTTTTTGCCCAGTTTTGTTAACTTGTGGTTTCTGTTGTTGTGGTTGGTTGTAGGGTGAGTCAGCTGTTGTGGGGTTATGTGTGTGAAGTCTTTTCTGAGGGTGTAGTGTTTTCCTTGTTCCAAAAATCTCCTGTGAATCGAGGTGAGTGCGTGACCATGAGCTTATTGATGTGCTCAAAACTAATACCCTAAAGTATCTAAGCAGTCGATATAGTAATTTAGGGGTCGAACCACAAAGACTCAAGATGACACTCAATAGATTCAGAAATAAGAACTAAGCTAAGCAGAATAGATGGAATTAAGAAATAACAAAAGCAAGTAAATCAAGGATATAAAATCAATGGAGGAAAAGCTAGGCTTATGGAAACTTGCAGGTAAATCAGGATTATCAAATCAAATCAATTGTCAGGAATAGATTAAGCTCCGCTTTCAAACTCGAAACACAGATGTAAAGTAAACCAACTGTCGTTGCGAAAACTATCTATGTCTAAACCTAAAATTCCAAATTCCTTTGCAAATTCATAGAATTTAAACAAGCATTAAAGTTCAAGTTCAATTGTTCACAAAATCCCTAAACCAAATTCCTTTGGCGAATAGGGCTTTTGCTCACAAACACTAGATCAGGCAATCAATCACACTTCCGTGCCAATTAACAACTTAAAGTCAGATTTTAGTTCGCGAGGCTAAAATCAGCATTAAACTCAAGTCTAGGTGAAAAGCTCTATAGAATATTCCCTAACAATCAATTCAGATCTAACAATTCATCAAATACCCTTAAGTAACCCTAATCCTAACAGGGGATCTACTCAGACATGGTGAATGCAACAAACACAATGAATAGAATAGATATCATAATATAAAAATCAAATAGAGTAGAAATACAAAGAGGTTCAAGAATTCTTCTTTCAAACCTGTTGCAGAAGAACTCTTTCTCCAGAAATCACAAGGTGTGCTCTAATGAGGCTCTCAAAACCTAATTATAATGTTCTAAACGTTTTGGAATCTATCTCGAAAAATAAGGAAAGCTTCTAAATGAATCTCGGGTTTGTCTCGCGTCCTGGTCACGGCATCGACCGATGCCATAAGTGGTATCGATCGATGCTTGGTCTTCTGGTCGTGGAACTCTCAAACAAAGGTGTCGCCGATGCTTCGCAGTGTCGATCGATGCTGAGCTTGTTCCGAACGGCTTCAACTCCAGATTGCCTCAAAAGCTTCTCAAATTCTCCAATTAGCTCTATAGCGCCTATATCTTGAAAAGAACCTGAAAGACTCTAAAACTAGAGAAAAGACTCGACAAAAAGGACTTATATCATGGCTAAAAACGGGTAAAAACCATGATATTATCAACTCCCCAGACTTAGTCTTTGCTTGCCCTCAAGCAAACAGAAAACCAAACAGAGAAAGAGGTTTGAAAACATGGAGACTCACCTTTTTCTTGAGACAAAGTAATGACCATTTTCCAAGCTCCCAGTTGTCGCCTAAACAGTTTCAGATCGGACCACCATGTACTTCTCCTTTAGGCTGTTGCAGTTTCCCATTATCCACCCATTATCTCACAACATCAATCATACTAAAATCCTTCATTGCCGTTTCATCACTGATGTTGGTATTCAAGAACCTTCTAGATTCTTCCTCATGCGATATCATGACTAGGGAACCACTCAGATTTATCATTTGGTATTGATTTCCTCTCCCCAGACTTATCTCTTTTATGCTTCTGATTCAAATTAAGCTTTGCATACACGAATCGAGGTTCGAGACACGAGTATTGATGTGGTAGCCAACCTAATCCCCGGTTTTCCCCTCTCAAAGGTGTCAAAAATCTTAAGCGAAATAATGGGGTCTCAGGAAATGTCCTACCCCTCGCTTCAGACTTTGTGTTGATCAATCCTTATCCAAAGTAGAATAATGGGATCACTGTGAATGCCCCTAGCCCATCTACTTGGCGGGAAATTCCAATCTCATCCCTTTTTATGCACCATTATTATTAGGGGAGAGGTCTACCTTTTTTTAACGCACGATTCCTTTGCCAGATATGATGAATGAATCAAGCTCAATGAGTTACCAAACCTCAGGAGTGAATGTGCAAAATTTGGCTCAGGATTCAGAAAGAAATTTGATGGAGACATGGGGTTTCCTGGTTAACTGGTAGCCCTTTGATTTTTCATTAGTCGATTTTAGGCTGGATCTTGGACCAATGGTTACTAAATCACAAAGGTCGGACAAAGTCAGATCAAGCAAAGGTTCATAACTCCAACAAGTTTGACTCAAAAAGATCAAAACTGGACCTGATCTAGACTCTAAGAAAAAAAACACAATGTCAGTAAGTACCTCCCCCGACTTAAACAACACGTCCCCAGTGTTACCTAGCCCAGAGGTAAGCAAAATGAAGAACAAGAA
>SMJT01000010.1:659955-684036 GCA_004349715.1 Crucihimalaya himalaica
AGGCTCTCAAAACCTAATTATAATGTTCTAAAACGTTTTGGAATCTATCTCGAAAAATAAGGAAAGCTTCTGAATGAATCTCGGGTTTGTCTCGCGTCCTGGTCACGGGCATCGACCGATGCCATAAGTGGTATCGATCGATGCTTGGTCTTCTGGTCGTGGAACTCTCAAACGAAGGGTGTCGATCGATGCTTCGCAGTGTCGATCGATGCTGAGCTTGTTCCCGAACGGCTTCAACTCCAGATTGCCTCAAAAGCTTCTCAAATTCTCCAATTAGCTCCATAGCGCCTATATCTTGAAAAGAACCTGAAAGACTCTAAAACTAGAGAAAAGACTCGACAAAAAGGACTTATATCATGGCTAAAAACGGGTAAAAACCATGATATATCACTTATCTAAGCAATTGGTATTGTTTGTTGGTCTTGTTGTGATGTTTAGGTTGGAATTGTGTTGGGCCCATAAACGAATTCATGTGGTGATTATTTTAGTGTCTTGGTGCTCATTGGTCTGGTTGATTGATGTTTATTCGTTGATTGTGATCTTAATTTCTTGTGTGTATAGCTCGTAGATGGAAGGACCACCTCACTAAGTATTTTTGGTAATACTTACGCATCTCCTTGTGTATATGATGCAAATAAAGATAAATTGTGATCTTGGAATCATGGCGAGGAGAGGAGGATGATCTAAGTCTCGGGTTGTTATGTGTTGTGTTGCTTTCCGTTGGTTTAGAATTGTTAGAAGTGATTTGTGGTTTAAGTATCGGTTGAATTGATTGGTTAATTGCAGGTTTAAGATGCTTGTTTTGTTTGATGCTTGACGTTAATATTATTTTTATGGGGAATAATATTATCTGTTTTAAAAAAAAAAAAACCGGGTGCGGTCGTTTCAATTTCAAATATTATTTCTCTCTCGATGTAAATTTCTATTATATATTTGTTTCACTAAATAGGTATAGTTATATAAGAACATAATTATATATATCTTTGTTAATATATTTGGGTTAATGCAGGACTTACTCTATACAAAATCAAAATTCTATGATTTGTCTTCAATCTCAAATACCCTCGAGTTCTAGTAGGTATATAATTTTTTAAGTTCATTCTCTCTTATATATTATTTTAAATATTAATTCTCTCTCGGTGAGAAATTATCTTTTATATTTGTTTCACCAAATAGTTCCAATTATATAAGAACATAATTATATATTCTTTTTTAAACTATTTGGGTTAACGTAGGACATATCCACTACAAAATCAAATTTCTATAATGCCTCCTCAATCTCAAATGCCTTCGAGCTCTACTAGGTATTTATTATTTTTAACATATTATTAGGTTTCTTGCTAAACTAGATCCTTATTTGAAGTCAATTACAAAAGTAGACTCATCTCCCTTTTTTTTTATAAATGCCTTAAAATACCCTTCCAAACTTCTTTTTTTCACAAAAATACCTAGCGCAAACTTCTCCTGTGAAGTCTGGTAGCTGGGTTTGAAAAATAAGAAGCCAAAGATTCTTACATAATTACGACATTGTCATCTTCTTCAATAACTCCCAACCACCATTACCAACAAAAATTGAGCTCTAAATGCTTCAACCAACTGAATTAAGAGATGTTAAAACTCTATAATTAAGTTAAAAGCTCTATTTTTCTCGATCTCCTCTCTCATTCTCTCTCATTTCAACCAATAAACTCTAAAATCTCTTTCTCAAAATTCACCATCTTTAAATCTTACGATTTACTAAGATTCATGCATAATAATGCTTGGGTTTCTTGGGTATTGGTGGTGTGAGCAATTGTTGACTGTCGACGAAGCTAAAAACAAGATCAAACCAAAATATGGTAATTTTTGCTTTATTTTCACTGATTTTCCAGAAAGCAGACTTCTCAGGTGAAGTCTCAATAGTCAACTGGAGGTTAGTTTTGCAATTGACTTTTTGATTCACAGACTTCACGATGGAAGTCTCAAGTTCTCCTTTGAAAACAAAAAAACAGTCTTCAGACTTCACATATGAAGTCTGTGTACATGAGGTTAGTTTTGCAATTGACCGTAAGTTTGACTTTTATTTTAGACTTCTCCTGTGAAGTCTGCAAAAAAGGGGATTAGTTTTGCGATTGACCTGAACAAAGACTTTTTATCAAGACTTTACTTGAGAAGTCTGCGTGAAAAAGGGGTTACTTTTGTATTTGATCAAAATTTTGAAACATTGACTATTGATAGACTTCTCAGATGAAGTTTGCAACTATTGGAAACTCTGGAATTAAAAAAGTCAAAAATTTTGGTCAATTGCAAAAGTAACTTTTTTTCTACTCAGACTTCTTAGGCGAAGTCTTATGTAAAAGTCAAACTCTAGTCAATTGCAAAACTAAATCCTACTTTATAGGTCGACTTCGCCGGAAAAGTCTCTAAAGGCAAAAAGACTTCATCATGGAAGTCTCATTACGTAATAGACTTCACAGGCAAAGTCTCATACTGATGAGACTTCCCAGATTAAAGGGGGTTTATTCGTTTAAGGATTTTAATGGATTTGAAAATAGAAGTAAAATCACGTGTTATTCAATCAATGATTTTAAAAAAGATTTCTAAATCATGTCTTATTGGTTCCATCATTTATAAATACTAGTTAAAATCACCTTTTATTCAATATTAAAGATTTTGATATGGATTTGATTTAACATAGGATTTGAATGGATTTGAAAATCTATTTTACTTATAAAAAGAGGATTTCAAATCCCTACTCCCACCATGTTATTTCAGGTAGATTTGAAAATAAACCTGATAAAACAGCATATGACACATAAAAACTGTGAATGGACTTTAACATTAAGCACACATTTAACGATGCATAATTTGACTAATTGAGTAGTCATGACTCACGAGCTCACGTTGTCTTTGTGGTAATAACTATTGATACAATGAATCGCTTTTCTTCACAAATTACTTACAATGATTGCCGACATATATAACTTGAAAAGAAAAAAAAATTATTTGTTCGATTTATTTTCTTTTGATTCGTAATACGTTTAAACCCAATAAATAAAAACAAAATAAATTAACAATAACTGAAAATAAAAATAATTAATCCAACCTAACAAATAAATAATTATTATTACATAACGTTACACTTAATCCAACCATAACATTTATCAGTAGACATATTAATAAAGACTTCTTTTATCCCGGAGAAAACGAAAGTGCAGGAAAAGTTATTGAAGAGCTTAATGACAATATTGATCATGAAGTTCTTACAATTCAAGACCAACAGAGAGAATATGTCAATCAGTGGAGCAAGTTATAACATCGAATATGTGGAGAGATTCGATTGAGATGTTAGATATGTGAAAAATAATTTATATCTTTATTTATATTTTAAAATGTTTGATTTTGACAAATCCATGATATTCCACTTTCTAATCCACTTTCAAATCCATGTTATTTTGAAATTTTTTTTGTTTGATTTTAAAATCAATGAAAATCTACATGGATTTCTAAATCTTATGAGGATTTTGAAATCCATTCAAATCCTTAAACGAATAAACCCCCCTAAGTTTAATGAAAAAGTCAAAGTTGTGGTCAATTGCAAAACTAGACCCCAACTGGTATAGACTTCTGAGACGAACTCTCATTGTGTAGGAGACTTTGCTTGTGAAGTCTCTTTAAAAATTCAAAACCTAGTAAATTGCAAAACTAGACCCCTACTTTCATACTTCTCAGGCGAAGTTTCCTCTAATTGTTTAGCATATTTAATCTGAGAAGTCTGTTGGGAGACTTCATCTGAGAAGTCTGTTGGGAGACTTCATCTGAGAAGTCTGTTGGGAGACTTTATCTGAGAAGTCTGTTGGGAGACTTGATATGAGATTTTAACTTATTTGTAATTTAGTAAAAATGAAATTTTAACTTATTTGTAATTAGTTATTTTTATTTTCTTGTCCTAACATGTGTGTTACTTATGACTTTTGATGTTTTAAAAATTTGAACTATTTTTATCGTATAATTATTTTTAAATTATTTTTCTGAACTTATTAGGTATTTAGCTTATAATATTTAGACTTCACTGAGGAAGTCTGTCCGGAGACTTCGTTTGAGAAGTCTCTTGCACTAACATTTTAAAAAATGTATTTGTATCATATCTACTTTATATTTTTGAGATTTTTATTGTTTTTTCATATGTATTAGTTATTGTTGTTGGTTATGTATGGATTACACATCTCAATGTGTTATATTCTGTCTTAAATCAATTTTATTAGTTTCTAGTAGTTATTTATTGCGAGACTTCACCTTTGAAGTCTCCTAGCTAATTATGACTTGTTTTTTTTTTGTTCCACTTTGCATTTCAGATGAACAAGAACAAAGTACTCTCTAAGGACTTTGCAACTTTATTTTTGTTAAATTACGACTTGATATTTAATTTAATAGGTTTCGCAAAAAGTACTTTCTTTGTTAATATAACTTATATTAATTAGAAATATCATTGTACAAGAGATTTATAATCCAAGAAGGAGTATTACAATTGTTTGTTTTACATCTACAATATTATATGTAAGAATTCAATGCTACGGGATCCTAGAACCGTCTCGGTGTGAAGTCTCATTGTGAAGTCTGGGTGTGAAGTCTCACAGTGAAGTCTGGGTGTGAAGTATCACAGTGAAGTCTGGGTGTGAAGTCTCACAGTTAAGTCTGGTTGTGAAGTCTCACATTGAAGTCTGGGTGTGAAGTTTCACAGTGAAGTCTCATAGTGAAGTCTCGTTGTGAAGTCTCACACTGAAGTCTGGGTGTGAAGTCTCAAAGTAAAGTCTGGGTGTGAAGTATCACAGTGAAGTCTGGGTGTGAAGTATCACAGTGAAGTCTGGGTGTGAAGTCTCAAAGTGAAGTCTGGGTGTGAAATCTCACTGTGAAGTATGGTTGTGAAGTCTCACAGTGAAGTTTGGGTGTGAAGTCTCAAAGTGAAGTCTTGATGTGAAGTTTCAGTGTAAATCTAGATCTGTACAAATAAAGGGAAAACGAAGACTCATATACAAACAAAAAAGTAACGCAAAAAAACTCAGATAAATTAACAAAAAATTTAGAAATCATACTCAACATAAATTATTGTAGACTTGAAATTCATAATGAATCCTCTAGATGAAATTCTAAAAAAAACAAATCATAACGCACATAAAATTCAAGATTCAAATCTTAATTTTTGTTTGAAACATAAATTGTTGTATGAATCTAAAGAATAAACGAACTTAACTATTTTCTAGTGGTGTTACGCCTTAGATCTGTAACAAGCATAAAAACATAAGTTAGTAGGATGAAGAAAATGGTAAAAAAATGCAGTAATAATGAGCGAGTGGTTAGTCATATCTGAGGATAGAGAAAATAACACTTTTAAGGAGAGATTAATAGCGACGAAAACAGAGAAAAAACAATAACAGCAACGTCTTACCGACAACGGTACGGTGGAGTGACATTGAAGGTGGAGAGATCTTTGCTATTTTACAGAGGTTTTAGAGAGAGAGAGAGAGAGAGAGAGAGGGAGAGAGTGTGCTTTGCCGTTTTTGAGAGATTGAGAGAGATTTGAGAAAAATAGAAAAAATAGTTTATATATGGGAAGTCAAACTAGGGTTAGGTTAAAAATTCTGACTTCAATCTGAAATTTCAGACTTCACCTCTTAAATTCCTATTTTTTTTTGTTTTTTGAATTTTTTAAAAAAATTTTGAATTATTTTTTGGCATTTCAGACTTTACCTTTGAAGTTTCAGACTTCACCTTTGCAATTCCAGACTTCATCTTTGAAATTTCAGACTTCACCTCTGAAAGTTTTTTGAATTATTTTGAAATTTTGACTTCACCATTGAAATTTCAGACTTCAGCTCTGAAATGCGAAATTTTTCAAAAAAGTTTGAATTTTTTTGAAGTTTTTTGAATATTTTCGAGATTTTTTGAAAATTTTTGATATTTTTTGAAAATTTTGAATTTTTTTGAATTTCACACTTCACCTTTGAAATCTTAGACTTCACCTTTGAAATTTTAGACTTCACCTCTGAAATTTTAGATTTCTACAAAGAAGTCTAAGCTTACAAAATGTTACAGACTTCATACACGAAGTCTCGTATGAGACTTCATCCGAGATCCGAGAAGTCTGTAAGCCCTAAACTCTAAAATTCTAATATTTTTTTCACTTTTTGTTAACAAATACTTACATTTGACATCAAAATAGTATAATATATCTAAAATCTAACAACTATATGAAGGATCGACATTTTATAACAAAAAAATATGAACTTAAGTCTAGTCCTAAAGATATGTACATGGATTCTTACCGATTGACAAACCCTAAACTTATTATGCCTCACATGGTTTCTATTACCATACTTAGTTTTATGAAATTTTATGAAATTTTATTTTTAAACTTTAGGTTTTGATTTAAAATAATTTTTCTATCAAAAATTTTGATAAAAAGATTTTTTTATAATTTTACAATTCAAATTTAAGATTTAACTACGGTTGTAGACTTCTCTAGGGAAGTCTGCGACTGTTTATAATTTTCTAAAACATAATAAACCTTATATGCTTTAATTTTATAAAAGTTTCTGAAATTTTAATTTATAAATTTAATATTTGAATAATCTTATTTTTTGAAGAAAAAATTACATTGAAATTATTTTTATTATTTTTTTAATTTTAATCTAAGGTTTAGTTACGGTTCAGACTTCATGAATGTCATGGACGAAGTTTACTGTGAGACTTCGTTAATGAAGTCTCCTCCGCATGAAGGTTAGAACTGTAAATGCAGTTTCTGTTTTTTTGTTTGCAAATAAAATTAAAATCAAAATGAAGGTTAATGTAATTTTTACTAAATGAAGGTTAATGTAATTTTCTTACCCTTTTAGTCTAGTTTTGCATTTGTTTCAATTTGGGGTCTAGTTTGCATTCAAACTCAATTTTGGATCTAATTTTAGCAATTCTCCCCCATATTATTCTAAGTTGAGTCTCTCTTATATATCTTACTTTAAATCTTATTTTTCCTTTATATGAGATTCTCATTTATATTTTTCTCACCTAATAGTTCTAATTATAATAAAACATAATTACGTATTTCTTTGTTAAATTATTTGGATTAATGCAGGACTCCTCAACAAAATCAAATTTCTATGATGTCTCCTCAATCTCAAATGCTTTCGAGCTCTACTAGGTATTTATTATTTTTAATATGTTATCCGAAGTTCAGTCTCATATATAAATATATATATTAATTTAAATCTTCTTTTTCATTTATATGGGATTCTCATTTATATTTTTTCAAAAAATAGTTATAATTATAATAAAACATAGTTATGAATTTCTTTGTTAAATTATTTGCATTAATGCAGGACTCCTCAACAAAATCAAATTTCTATAATGCCTCCTCAATCTCAAATGCCTTTGAATTATACTAAGTATTTATTATTTTCTATATATTATTCTAATTTCAGTCTCTCTTATATATTAATTTAAATCTTATATTTCCTTTATATGAGATTTTCATTTATATTTTTTCACCAAATAGTTATAGTTATAATAAAACATAGTTATGTATTTATTTTTTAAATTATTTGGATTAATGCATGACTTCTCAACAAAATCAAATTTCTATCCTTCCTCCTCAATCTCAAATATCCTTGAGGTATACTAGCTATATTTTTTTTGGGCTTCTTGCTAAATTAGACCCTTATTTGAAGTCAATTTCAAAACTAGACTCCACTTCTTTTTCTTTTCAAAATGCCTTAAAATACCTTTCATCGCTTTTTTTTCACAAAAATACCTAGCGCAGACTTCTCCTGTGAAGTTTGGTAGCTGGGTTTGAAAAACAATAACCCAAAGATTCTCACGTAATAACGAAAATGCCATCGTCTTCAATAGTTCCCAACCACACTTACCAAACAAAATTGAGCTCTCAATGCTTCAAACACCTGAATTAAGTGATGTTAATGCTTTAAAACTGAGTTAAAAGCTCCATTTTTGTCGATCTCCTCTCTCATTTCAACCATTTAACTCTATAATATCGTTTTCAATATTTACCATCCATATATCTTGCGATTTACTAAGATTCGAGCATAATAACGCTTGGGTTTCTTGGGTATTGTTGGCGTGATCAGTTCTTGGCCGTTCAAGAAGCTAAACACAAGCTCAAACCAAATCTTGGTAATTTTTGCTTCATTTTCTCCGATTTTCCAGAAGGCAGACTTCATGGGTGAAGTCTCAATAGTCAACTGGGGGTTAGTTTTGCAATTGACTTTTTGGGTCTCAGACTTCACGATTGAACCACGATGAAGTCTGAAGTTCTCCTTTGAAAACAAAAAACGGTGTTTAGACTTCACCGTCGAAGTCTGGTTACAAGGGGTCTAGTTTTGCAATTGACCGTTAAGTCTGACTTTGTACAAAGACTTCTTCTGTGAAGTCTGCGAAAAAAGGCGGTTAGTTTTGCAATTGACCGGAACGAAGACTATTTATCGAGACTTCATCTGAGAAGTCTGCGTGAAAAAGGGGTTAGTTTTGCATTTGACCAAAATTCCGAAACATTGACTATTGGTAGACTTCTCGTATGAAGTCTACAACCATCGGTAATTCTGGAATTTAAAAATAAATTTTTTTGGTCAATTGCAAAAGTAACCCTTTTTCTAAATAGACTTCTCAGACGAAGTCTCATGTAAAAGTCAAACTCTGGTCAATTGCAAAACTATACCCTACTTTATGGGTAGACTTCGCCGAAGAAGTCTCTGAAGGCAAAAAGACTTCATCGAGGAAGTCTAATTACGTAATAGACTTCCTAAATGAAGTCTATTACCAAAAAGACTTCCTAGATGAAGTCTACTAAAAAAGTCAAAACTGTGGTCAATTGCAAAACTAGACCCCAAACTGGTATAGACTTCTCTGACGAAGTCTCCTTGTGTAGCAGACTTCGCATGTGAAGTCTGCTCAAAAAGTCAAAATCTGGTCAATTGCAAAATTAGACCCGTGCTTCAGACTTCACGGGCGAAGTCTGCTTCAGATAGCAAAGCAGACTTCATCGGAGAAGTCTACTAAGAGACTTCGCCTGTGAAGTCTCTAATGATAATTTTAGTAAAAATGCAATTTTAGCCTATTTGTAATTAGTTTTTTTTTTCTTGTCCTAACATGTGTGTTACGTATGGCTTTTGATGTTTTAGAAATTTGAACTATTTTAATCGCATAATTATTTTTTTATATTTTTTCTGAACTTATTAGGTGTTTAGGTTATAAATTTAGACTTCACGGGCGAAGTCTGCTTCCGATAGCAGAGCAGACTTCATCAAAGAAGTCTACTAAGAGACTTCGCCTGTGAAGTCTCTAATGATAATTTCAGTAAAAATGCAATTTTAGCCTATTTGTAATTAGTTTTTTTTTTCTTGTCCTAACATGTTTGTTACGTATGGCTTTTGATGTTTTAGAAATTTGAACTATTTTAATCGCATAATTATTTTTTTATATTTTTTCTGAACTTATTAGGTGTTTAGGTTATAAATTTAGACTTCACGGGCGAAGTCTGCTTCCCATAGCAGAGCAGACTTCATCAAAGAAGTCTACTAAGAGACTTCGCCTGTGAAGTCTCTAATGATAATTTCAGTAAAAATGCAATTTTAGCCTATTTGTAATTAGTTTTTTTTTTCTTGTCCTAACATGTTTGTTACGTATGGCTTTTGATGTTTTAGAAATTTGAACTATTTTAATCGCATAATTATTTTTATATATTTTTTCTGAACTTATTGGGTGTTTAGGTTATAAATTTAGACTTCACAGAGGATGTCTGTGCGTAGACTTCGTTCGAGAAGTCTCTTGCACTATCTTTTTAAAAAATGGATTTGTATCATATATAATATGCATTTTCGAGATTTTAAATTTTTTACATGTGTATTAGTTATTGTTGTTGTTTATGTATGAATTTCACATCTCAATGTCTTATATTCTATCTTAAATCGATTTTACGAATTTCTGATAATTATTTTTCAACAGACTTCACCTTTGAAGTCTACTGTGAAACAAACTAACAGTTTGCCTTTGTGTTGTTTCAAATGTCTTTCAGAAAATGGTTCATGTACCTGCTGTCTTTGGAGAATGGGTGATGAGAGACTGTAAGTGGCATTTTGAGGTGGATCATCCCAAAGGAGGGAGAATGTTTTTCTTGAGTGATTCTTGTACACACCGTGAACTCATTGAGATGGCACTAGCAGACTATGAGCTGGACAAGAACGACTTCGTCGAGTTAACTTACTCGTTGCCGAATTCAATGTTGCAACTAACGGACACGGATTGTCCTACACCACCTATGCATGTCTCAAATGATAGACAAGTGCGGTCCTTGGTTGAGTTATGTAAAACGCATGCTGTACGCCTTTGCGTCTCGAGTCGTTTTGGTATGGCTAGTGGCAATGAGGTTGCTGGTGAAAGTGTTGACGAAGACCTTCAGGATGTAGAAGAGTTTGAAGACGAAGATATGGATATATCTGATGGTGGTGAGGTTAACGTCAACGACGATGGTGATGATGATGATGATGATGCGGAAGAATCTCATGCTGGTGAGGTTAAAGAAGAATACCTTGAGGATTATACTGTGTATGGGAAAGTTGAGGATGAGGATGGTAGTGAAAATGATGATGAGGATAATACGTGTCCTGTTGCGGAAGGTGGCTTTGTTGGTGAAGGCCCAAGATCCAACATGACATGGTCAGACGGTATCTATACGACTGCGAGTTTTCCTACAAAGGATGCGCTTGTATCCGAGCTGCGGTTGACGGCTATAATGTCGAAATTCACGTTCAAAGTGCATAAGTCTACACAAAAGTTGTTCGTAGCCATCTGCGGTGTGAAAGGATGCAATTGGAGGATTAGAGCGGCTGTGAAAAATGAACCAAAAAGGTTTTGGGTTACCTTGTACAAAAAAGATCATACTTGCAATGTTGCAGACCGAATTTCTCTGCGCAAACGTCATGCTCCGAGATATATTGCTAAACTGTTTTATGATGAATGGGGAACAATCGATGGAGTAACGCCGAAGATGATTAGATCTGCAATGAAGAATAAATATGGTATGCAGATGAATTATACCACTTCCTATAGAGCTTTAATATTTGCACAACACTTGGTGAGGGGAACAGCGGAAGATGGATATGAGCAGCTGCCGTCTTATCTCTATCGCATCGGGCTAGCCAATCCCGGAACTGTCACTGATCTTGTGGTTGATGATCAAAACAGATTCAAATATCTGTTTATGGCTCTTGGAGCCTCTATTACCGGTTTTCAGTTTCTGAGAAGAGTTATGGTGGTGGATGGGTGTCATCTACCGGGGAAGTATGGTGGAGTTATGCTAGTGGCTTGCGGCCAGGACGGGAATTTCCAAATATTCCCGTTAGCTTTTGCTATTGTAGACTCTGAAAATGATGAATCATGGCAATAGTTTTTCACCAAGTTGAGTGGATGTGTCTCCGATCAATTTCCTTTGGTCATAGTGTCCGACAGGCACGCCTCGATTAAGAATGCCATTGAAACTGTTATGCCATGGGCAACAAGAGGGATATGTTATTATCACCTACAGAATAACATAATCACGAAGTACAAAGGAAAGCAACTTATGTACTTGGTGAGAGGGGCTGCGTATGCATATACGCATTATGATTTTAACAGATACATAGACGTCTTACGTGAGACGAAGCCCGATATTGCAGCTTACTTGGAGGACGCAGATGTGAATATGGGCCCGCGTTCACTTTTCAGGAGAACGATACAATACAAACGAGCAACATTGCTGAATCGATAAACTCTGCACTTAAGCCAACTCGAGGATTTCCCATACCCTTTCTTTTGGAATTCATACGAGAGAAGCTAGGAAGATGGTTTTTTAAAAGGCGAGAAGACGATATCAGTCTCACAACCAAACATAGCAAGGGAGTTGAATATTTGCTAACTATTCGTCAGCATTATGCTGACCAGATGACTGTCGAACGCATAGACGGTTGGCGATTTCACGTGAAGGGAGGACATAGAGATTGTATCGTTAATTTCCAACATCAAACATGTGGATGTGGAGTGTATGATGTTGAGAAAATACCTTGCTCGCATGCTATTGCTGCTGCTCATGAGCTTAAAATGGATATTGTCGCCCTCGTATGCCTGTCATACACAAAGGAATATTTGTATTTGACGTATGCAGGCAACATTTTCCCCAAAACCGTCGATATCAAAGAGCTCGAGTTTGCCAAGGTTTTCCCTCCACTCATCCGGCGTCCTCCTGGAAGGCAGAAGAAGTCAAGGTGGCAAACGTGGCTTGAAATCGGCAGAAAGACTACGTCCAAACCGCGGAAGGCTCACAAGCAATATAGTTGTTCAAAATGCAGGCAATCTGGACATACTCGCGCTAACTGTGTAAGTTAAAATCTTTGTTTTGAGGGGGCTCTGTTTTTTAGGGGACTCTGTTTTCTTTTTTTTTGTTACGTAGAGTTTCAAGGTTGAAAGAAAGTAGAAGTCTGCTCTTGAAGTCTCCCATAGAAGTCAGTTCAGGACGTATACGAAGTCTCTATAAGAAGTATGTATTTGAAGTCTCCCGTAGAAGTCTATAGCTAGATTTCCAGGACGGAGATGAAGTCTCCTGTGGAAGTCTGTGGATGAAGTCTTCCGTTTACACTTTTGCTGTCTACAACTTTTTGTCCTTTTACAGTTCTAATTTATCGAGTATTGCGTTTTTACTTGTATGACTAGTTATTTCTGCGGAAGTCTGTGGATGAAGTCTTCCATTGATGTCTAAAATTAGGGTTTTGTACGAAGTTGAAGTCTACAACTTTTTTACTTATATAATTATGCTTTTTATACTTTTACTATCTAATTGTGCTTTTTTACTTATATATTTTTGCGGTTCTAATTTATCGATTATTGCGTTTTTACTTGTATGACCAGTTATTTCTGCGGAAGTCTGTGGATGAAGTATTCCATTGATGTCTAAAATTAGGGTTTTGTACGAAGATGAAGTCTACAACTTTTTCACTTTTTCACTTATATAATTATGCTTTTTATACTTTTACGGTCTAATTATGCTTTTTTACTTATATATTTTTGCGGTTATAATTTATCGAGTATTGCGGTTTTAATTGTATGACCAGTAATTTTTGTATTTTTACGAAGATAAAGTCTAAAACTTCTTTACTTATATAAGAGTAATTAAGAATAATTAACATAAATAAATAAAAGGTTTCAAACCATAATTAACATAATAAGGTTTGAAGATATAATTTACATAAAACCCTCCCCCACCCCGCTCCGTTTCATAGAGATCTAAAGGATCAGATGCTCTTTGATCCTCCGGCAAAAGTTTCAGACATTTCTCGTGCCTTCTCATTAAAACGGTCCCGATCTTTAATGTAGACTTCAGCAACAGAATCCACAAATTTATCTTCTTCACCCAACTCTGGCTCATACAACATATTCACAAGAGCCTCAAATTCTGTGGTTATGTTGTAGTTGGCTCTCCAGTGCTCAGGGAGGAGCATCTTCAAGTAGATACTCCCGCGATTAACATTAGGGTGGTAGATCGGGGTGCTGATACGAACCTACATTACCCAACCCGTCACGATATTTAAAGAATTTCCAATTACATGAAAAGGACATATTCTATTACTAATTATCCCTATGTGTTTTACTAACTATTAAACATGCGTGCGTTCACTAAGTTCCATTTGTGTAACTGGAATATGATCAAAACTTACGTGTGGGGGTTTAATCGGGTATAACGGCGGATAACGAACAATCACTTTGAAAATCCCTCCCTCATAAGGAGTGCCAATAGGGCTAAATAGCAAACCCTCCCTATGGAACATGTCATCGGCCACATGTCCTAAAGTGAAATTGGTAAGAAATTAGAAGATTGCATGAAAATTTAATTTTGGTGAAGCTGTATAAAGATTACCTGCCGTGAAGTGAGTATTCAGATTCTTCAAGAGGTTCTTCAAACCTTTTTCGATGATTCTTGGTGTGTACGACATTTTTTTTTAATAAAAGATATTTGGGATTTCCTTAGATAGCAATAGATGAAATTGTAAATTTTAGATCCAATATTGAGCACAAAAAACAAAAAAACCCCCCCCCAAAAGGCGCCGCCCCTTTGTAATGAAACAACAAGCTGAAGGGCTAGAAAAGAGTGATTTTTAAGGAAGGAGATTTGGGTTTGGGAACACTTGCGAAAAGAGAGGTTTCTAATGAAAGAAAATCCAAACTGATGCTCGGACCGATGGACCCGTTCAATAACTATCAAAAAGATCAAATATGCCTACCAATTGGATCTCCAAGGTAAGTACAACTGTGAGTCCTAGTTTCCAATATTACTGAATTGCCTTCCTTAATTGTTGGGCAGATGAGCTAGATTTGAGGTCAAATACTTTTCAAGTGGGAGGATGATGTGATCAATGACCAGCTCAATTTTGACTAAGGAGGATGAAGCAAAAACTAATCCCGGAGCTTTACCCGACGCGCACAACTAAGGAAAGAAACCGAAGAAGACTTAAGCATTCCACCCGAAGTTTATGACAAGGTCCAAAGTCTAAGAAAGTGTCCATCAAGATTTCCACAAGCTACTATATCTATCCAGGGCAATCTTGAGTTTGCTAATCCAACCACACTGGTTGTGATACAAGCGACTTAAGAATTCACACCAAAGTGGAGGTGTTGTGACTTGCACTCTTTTTCCATTTTGGCGCTTTGGTTTTTTGTCCGGCAATTGGGTTTTCCAGCCAAGGTTTATTTAATGAAGGCTTGTTCAGCAACACTTGAATAAAAGGCCTCTTGTTGAAATCACAGGCCCATTACTTCTTCTTTTGAAACAAGGAGGAGCCTTCTTTTTCTTATTCAAACTTGTTTTAAATTATGTATGTTATTTCCTAAGGTGTTGTTGTTGTTATTCCCTAGTAATTTTCTCTCTATATGTATTCCCTCTCATGTCATGCTGCTTTCTTTTATAGAAGATCCAAACATCTTTTTATCAAAAAACCATTCCCTAAAACTTTGTTTGATCAAACACTTGCTTAGTGTATTCGATTTTCAATCCTTGCACAATAGCTAGCTCTTGTCTAAGGCAATCGGATCTTGCATCCTTGTCTAAGCAAGTATCATCGTCATGTCTTCCATTTTCGTTCGGTATCGTGTCGATAAGGGTAACGATGGCGACTTAGCTGTGAGAGATTATCTGAGGACGGATTTGATTGGTGATTGATGGGCGTGGAGCGGCTCAGTTGCATGCTGAGAATCTTGTCATGAATAGTGTCGCGATCCAGAGACTGGTGTGGCGAGAAGCCGAGGACGAGTCGAGGCGGCGGCTGTGTACCTCGCTGTGTTTTGAGCATCTGATTTGTTAGATTCTCTTGAACTCGTGTGCGATCGTCTGGTTGCGGTAGCTTCTCTACGTTATCGCGATTTAGCGATTGAAGAGGATGAAGTTGCAAATTAGCGAAGGAGCAGTCGACGACTATCGTTAGTTTCGTATTTACGCATATTATAGGTGCATCGGTGCGAAATTTAGTACTGGTGTTTGATGTGGATTAGAGCGGCGGATTTTTGGAAATTTCGACGATCACCGCGTTAGAGGTGGAGACGGTACGAGGCGAATGATATGGTCTGGGAAGTCCGTTTTCATAGCATTGTTCTAGTTTCCTGGACACTAGGCGATGCGTGGTGTACGTTCTCTTCATCGTTCGTGGATCTGTTCACTTCCAATCAATCCACGAATGCTATTCACGACACCTTTTGGGCCAACCCAAGTGATTCATATCTTCAGCAAATCTATTCCATTCGGTGACTCCAAAGCCATCCACATCCGAAACACAAAACTCTACAACGTCATCCTAGGGCATGTTCGAATCGCCTGAGTTCCATGAGGATCAGCTTGCCAAAAAACTCCACGTAGACCCGCTCTCGTGTTGTTGTATGATGTGACGCTTGACTCTCTCCTACGTCATCAGAAATGTAGCTCATGACATTTTACGCCGTGCTTCCAGACTTCACGCAGCGAAGTCTCTTACATATAGCAAAGCAGCACTTCAATCGAAGAAGTCTACTAAGAGACTTCGCCTGTAGACAAGTCTCCTGAATGATAATTTCAGTAAAATGCAATTGTTAGCCTAATTTGTTAATTAGTTTTTTTTTTTTTGTCCCTAAACATGTGTGTTTACGTTATGGCTTTTGATGTTTTAGATTTGAACTATTTAATACGGCATAATTTTTTTTTATATACTTTTTTTGAACTTAGTAGGTTGTTTTAGGTTATACAATTTAGATTACGGAGTCTGCTTAAGATAGCAGCAATTCAATGAGAAGTCTTACTAAGAGACTTTCGCTTTGAAGTCTCTAATGATAATTCAAGTAAACAATGCAATTTTACGGCACTATTGGTAATTAGTTTTTTTTTTCCTTGTCCTAACATGTGTGTTACGTATGGTTTTGAATGTTTTAGAAATTTGAACTATTTTAATTCTCCATATTATTTTTATAATTTTTTTCCTAACTTATTAGGTGTTTAGGTTTATAAATTTAAGACTCACGAGATCACAGAGGAGTATGTGCGTAGACTTTCGTTCGAGAGTCTCTTTGCAACTATCTTTTTAAAAAATGGATTTGTATCATATAGTATAATTTGCATTTTCAAGATTTTAATTTTTTTACTATGTGTATGTTAGTTATTGTTTGTGTTTATGGTATGAATTTCACATCTCATCAGTGTCTTATATTCTATCCTAAATCGATTTTATGAATTTCGATATTATTTTTCAACAGACTTCACCTTTGAAGTCTTAGCTGTCAAACAAACTAACGAGCTTTGCCTTTGTGTTGTTTCTAAATGTTTTTCAGAAAATGGTTTATGTACCTTGCTGTCTTATGGAAGAAATGGGTGATGAGAGACTGTAAAGTGGGCATTTTGAGGTGGATCATCCCCAAAGCAAGGAGAATGTTTTTCTTGAGTGATTCTTGTACACACCGCGTGAACTCATGAGATGCACTACAGACTATGAAGCGTGACAATGAAAACGACCTTGTCGAGTTAAACTTACTCGTGTCGAATTTCAATTGTTGCAACTAACGGACACTGGGATGTCCTACACCACCTATGCAATGTTCAAATATAAGAAAGTGTGCGTCCTTGGTTGAGTTAATGTAAAGCAATGTTAGGTTAATCCCTTTGGTCTCATCGTCTTTGGTATGGGCTAGTGGCACATGAGTTGCTGTGAAGTGTTGACGAAAGACCCTTCAGGATGTAGAAAGAGTTTGAAGATGAAGATACTGGATAATATGATGGTGGTAAGTTAAACGTCAACGACGATGGTGATGATGATGATCGATGATTGCGGAAGAGAATATCATGCTGGGTGTGGATTTAAATGAGAATACTTGAGGATGTATACTGTGTATGGGAAGTTGAAGGAATGAGGATGGTAGTGAAATGATGACTGATTGATAATACGTGTCTTGTTTGGCGGAAGGTGAGCTTTGTTGGTGAAGGCCCAAGATCCAACATGACATGGTCAGACGGTATCTATGACGATGTTGCAGTTTTCCTACAAGGATGCAGCTTGTATCCGAGCGGCGGTTGACTGGCTATAATGTCGAAATATCACGTTCAAAGTGCATAAGTCTAAACAAAAGTTGTTCGTATCCATAATCTGGCGGTGGTGAAAGGATGGCAATTGAAGGATTAGAGCGGGACTGTGAAAATGACATGACCAAAAAGTTTGGGTTACCTATGTACAAAATCATACTTGCAAATGTGGCAGACCGAATTTCTAATCGCGCAAACGTCATGCTCCAAGATATATTGCTAAACATTTTTAATGAAGAATGGGAACAATCGATGGAGTAAGCCGGAAAGATGATTAGATCTGCATGAAGAATAAATATGTGTATGCAAGATGAATTATACCACTTTCCTATAGAGCTTAATATTTGTACAACACATTGGTGAGAGGGAACAGCGGAAGTATGGATAATGAGCACTGCCGTCTTATCTCTATCTGCATCGGTGCTAGCTCAATCCCGGAACTGTCACTTAGATCTTGTGGTTGATGATCAAAAACAGATTCCTAATATATTCTGTTTATGGCTCTTGGAGCCTCATTTGACGTTGTTTTAGTTTCTAGAAGAGTTATGGTGGTGGATGGGTGTCATCTACCGCGGGAAGTAAATGGTGAGTTACTGCTAGTAGGCTTGCGGCCAGACGGGGAATTTTCATACCGTACTTAAGTGGATCCTGGAAATGATATTGGAATGTTTACCAGTTGATGGAGTCTCCGATCAATTTCCTTTGTCTATAGTGTCGACAGGCTAGCGGCTGCGATTAAGAAATGCTCATTGAAACTGTTATGCCATGGGCAACAAGAGGGAGTATGTTATTATCACTACAGAATAACATAATACACGAAGTACAAGGGAAGTCAACTTAATGGTACTTGGTCAGAGGGGTTGCGTATGCTTATACGCATTATGATTTTAAGCAGATACGATCGGACGCCTGTACGTGGAACGAAGCCGCGTCTTGCAGCTTACTTGTGAGGATGCGCAGATGGTGAAACTATGGGCCCGCGTTCACGTTGTTCCAAGGAGAAACGATACAGACATCCAATATGAGCAACCATTTGCTGAATCGATAAACTCTTGGGCACTTAAGCCAGCTCAGGATTTCCCATACCCCTTCTCTTTTGGAATTCATACGGAGAGAGCTAGGAAGATGGTTTTTTAAAAGGCGAGAAGAGCATATCAGGTCTCAAAACGCAAACGTATTGCAGGGATGTTGAATATTTGCTAACTATTCGTCCAGGCATTATGCTGACCAGATGACTGTCGAACGCATAGACGTTGGCGATTTCACAGTGAAGGGAGGACATAGAGATTGTATCGTTATATTTCCAACATCAAACATGTGGATGTGGAGTGTATGATGTCTGAGAAATAAACCTTGCTCGCATGCTATTGTGCTGCTCATGGAGCTTAAATGGATTTTTGTTTGCGCTCCTCGGTATGCCGGTCATACACACAAGGTAATTTTGTATTGCACGTATGCAGGCATACATTTTCCTCCAAAAAATCGCTGCGATATCAAAGAGGCGTTCCAAGGTTTTCCCCTCAACATCATCCGCCGTCCTCCTGAAGGCAGAAGAAGTCAAGGTGGAAACGTGGCTTAAATCGCCAAGAAAGACTAACGTCCAACACCAGCGGACGGCTCTACAAGCAATAATAGTTGTTCAATAATGCAGGCAATCTGGACATACGTCCCGCGCTAACCTGTGTAAGTTAAATTCTTGTTTTGAGGGGTGCTCTGTGTTTTAAGGGAACTTTTTTCTTTTTATTTTGTTAGCGTAGGAGTTTCAAGGTTGAACAGAAAGTAGAAAGTTCTGCTCTTGAACGTCTCCCATAAGAAGTCAGTTGCCATGGGGGACGTATAACGAAGTCCCTTAGAAGTTTGTATTCGTATAGTCTCCGTAGGAAAGTCTATAGCTGAAGATTTCAAGGACGCGAGATGAAGTCCTCCCTGTGAAGTCTGTGGATGAGTTTCCGTTTACACTTTTGCTGTCTACAACTTTTTTGTCCTTTTTACAGTTCTAATATTTATCGAGTAATTGCGTTTTTTACTTGTATGACGCATATATTTTTTCTGCGGAAATACTGTAGATGGAAGTTTCACATTGATGTCTAAAATTAGGGTTTTGTACGCAAGATGCAAGTCTACAACTTTTTTACTTATATAATTAGTGCTTTTTATACTTTTACTATCTATTTGTGCTTTTTACTTATATAGTTTTTGCGTTTCTAATTTAAATCGAATATTATCGTTTTTTACTTGTAATGACCAGTTTATTTCTTGCGGAAGTCCTTGTGGATGAAGTCTTCCATTGCTGTCTTAAAATAGTTGACGGACGAAGATGAAGATCTACAACTTTTATTACTTATATAATATATGATTTTTTATACTTTACTAAAGTCTATTAATGCTTTTTTAACACTTATCATATTTTTGCGGTCCTATATTTATCGAGTATTGCGGTTTTAAATTGTATGACCAGTAATTTTTGTTTTTTTTACGAAGATATAAAGTCTAAAACTTCTTTACTTATATAAGAGTAATTAAGATAATTAACAATAAATAAATAAATGGTTTCAAACCATAATTAACATTTTAATAAGGTTGAAGATATAATTTACATAAAACCCTCCCACTCACCCGCTCCGTTTCATCAAGAGATCTAAAGGATTTAGTGCTGCTTTTGTCCTCCGGCAAAAGTTTTCAGAATATTTCTCGTGCCTTCTCATTAAAACGGTCCCGATCTTTAATGTAGAACTTAAGCAACGGCAATCCACAAATTTTCTTCTTCTTCACCCAAGTCTCTGGCTCATACAACATATTCACAAGAGCCTTAAATACTGTGGTTATGTTTGTGTCGGCTCTCCAGTGCTCAGGGAGGAGCATGTTCAATTAGATACTCACGTCGGATTAACATTAGGGTGGTAGATTTTAATACTTTTTTACTTATATTAATTTATGCCTTTTATACTTTTACTGTCTAATCTATGCTCTTTACTTATATATTTTTGCGAGTTACTAGATTTATCGAGAATTAGGCGCTTTTATTGTTGACAGTTATTTTCTGCGGAAGTCTGTGGATGAATGTCTTCCATTTGATGCCTAAAATTAGGGTTTTTGTAGCGAAATGCAATCACACTATTTTTTTACTTATAATTAATTATGAGTTTTTATAGCTTTTTAGCTATTCTAATTATGCTTTTTAGCTGTATATATTTTTGGACTCCCGGTTCATTAATTTATCGAGTGGTATTGTTACGAGATTGAACAATTTTGCCAGAAACCAAAATCGTTGTCAAGAAAAGATATGCATCAGTAATTTCTGAGTTATTTTTACGAAGATAAAAAGTCTAAAAACTTTTATTATTTATAAGAGTATTAAGGAATATTGAACATAAAATTAATAAATGGTTTCCAAAACCATAATGTAACTATAATAAGGTTTGAATATAATTTATTCAATAAACCCCCCTGGCTCCCCCCACTCACCCGGCGCTTGTTTCATAGAGATCTTAAAGGATTAGCAACTGCTCTTTTGGTCCTCCGGCAAATTTCAGACGATTGGTTTGATGCTATCTCATTCATTTACACACTCTGGTGAACCCGTACGCCGCATCTTTAATGTAGACTTCAGCAACGGAATCCCACAAATTTTATTTCTTATTTCACTCTCAACTCTGAGCTCTCGACAACATATTTCACAAGAGCACTCAAAATTGTGGTTATGTTGTAGTCGGTCTTCTCCAGTGTCTCAGGGAGGACGCAATCTTCAATTAGATACTCCGCGTTAACATTAGGGTGGTAGAGATTTTATACTTTTTTACTTATACTAATTATCTTTTTATACTTTTAGTTTAATAATGCTTTTCACTTATACATTTTTGCGGTTCTAATTTATCCGAATTGCGTTTTTACTTGTATGACTAGTTATTTCTGCGGAAGTCTGTGGATGAAGTCTTCCATTGATGTCTAAAAATTAGGGTTTTGTACGAAGATGACGTTCTACAACTGTTTTACTTATATAATTATGAATTTTTATACTTTTATGATCTAATATGCTTTTTACTTAATATATTTTTGCGGTTCTAATTTATCGAGTATTGCGGTTTTAATTGTATATGATAGTAATTTTTGTATTTTTACGAAGATAAAGTCTAAAACTTCTTTACTTATTATAGAGTAATTAAGGATAATTAACATAAATAAATAAATTGGTTTCAAACCATAATTAACATAATAAGGTTTGAGAGAATAATTTACATAAGAACCCCCCCCCCACTCACCGCCGCGCTGTTTCATAGAGATCTAATGGATTAGATGCTCTTTGATCCTCCGGCAAAAGTTTCAGACATTTCTCTTGTGCCTTCTCATTGAAACGGTCCGATCTTTAATGTAGACTTCAGCAAACGGAATCCACAAATTTATCTTCTCACCCAACTCTGGCTCATACAACATATTCACAAGAGCTCAAATATCTGTGTTATGTTGTAGTGCGGCTCTCCAGTGCTCAGGGAGGAGCATCTTCAAGTAGATACTCCGCGATTAACATTAGGGTGGTAGATCGGGGTGCTGATAGCGAACCTACATCTACCAAACCGTCCACGATATTTAAGGAATTTTTCAAATTTACATCGAAAAGGAGCATATTCTAATCTAATTATCCCTGTGTTTTACTAATTATTAAACAATGCGTGCGTTCCCTAAGTTATATTTGTGTAACTGGAATATGATCAAAACTTACGTGTGGGGTTTAATCGGGTATAACGGCGGATAACGAACAATCACTTTGAAAATATCCTCCCTCTATAAGGAGTGCCAATAGGGCCAAATTAGCAAACCTCCCAATGAACATGTCATGCGATCGGCCACATGTTCCTAAAGTGAATTGTAAGAATTAGAGAATTGCATGAAATTTAATTTTGGTGTCAGCTGTATAGAGATTACCTGCCGTGAAGTGAGCATTCAGATTCTTCAAGAGGTTCTTCAAACTTATTTGCGATGATTTTTGGTGTGTACGACATTTTTTTTTTAATAACAGATATTTGGGATTTCCTTAGATAGCAATAGATGAAACTGTAGAATTTTAGATCTACTCAGTAAATATAGTGATTCAAGAAGTCGGTTGCGTGTTTTGGGGAAGAGTAATAAATGATTAAGAAGCGACGTTTCACGAAGGTCCGTTTCGTTTTGCGTGCTTTTTAATCGTAATTAGGAGAAGTCTAATGAGAGTCTCCCTAAGGAAGTCTCTTAAGGAAGTCTACCTTATCTAGTGATCTCTTTGGTACGAAGATGAGTCTCCAGTAGAGTCTATCAGACATTAACTGAAGAAGTTTGTAACCTTAAAACAAAACATTAAAAGAACCAAGAAACGCTGCAATTTTTTTTTTTTTAAAGTCACGTCCTTGAGATTAGATAACGTCCGTCTCTTCGGTTTCCCATCTATTAATCTTTTCAGTTTCCCATCTATTAATCATTCCACCTACATAGTCGTATTCATTTCTTCTTCACTGCTTTTATCTCAGAAACACAGAACTCACACAAGAAAAAAAAAAAACCCGATGGATGCTTACAACCTTCTAGCCGAAGCAAATGAAAGAGACAATTGGAAGCAAAACAGATTGGTGTTTTAAGTCAAGATTCTCCGCGCCTATCTTACTCCGTTCTCATGTAGGTCCTACTGGTCCTACGTTATTAGTAGATGAAGCAGTAAGAGATATTCACTATACATGCAGACATGCAGTCACATGGACTCTGACAATACGAATACTTTGGTGATGCTTCTTTTTATGCAGGGACTAAGATGGAGTTGATGATATTACTCCAAGAACATGTGCCAGCGTTCTCTGGATTGGGAAGAAGTATGAAGGGCACTGGATTGAAATACAGCCCATATGTAGCAGTACAGCCAGGATTCGCAGCGTTCCGTGCAACAAACTCTCATTTCAAACTTACAATCCAGTCTACCTAGTATACAAAGACTGGAATCAATAAAAATCGATCCTTTGAACGACGACACTACTTGGATTTTTTTAAGTTTGACCGCAGATACTGTGACATCAAAATACGCAAAAATGAACGTTGCTATAGGTATTGCATGCAAATTTCTTAACCGATAATTTATTGCATGTAACCTTTAAATTTAACGTATAAGGAGAACACTTTATGATGTAGATACTATGGGCATGCTCTGCATAGCACAATGCCGCCTTCAAGAGAGTCCACTTGGCCGTACATTTTCAGAAGAGTGTGTTTTCACATCAAGATGCCACTGTAAGTTAAACCAAACAGATTAATAATACCATGACGAAGCTCACCGTATAGTAATTAACACCACCTTTTATTAAGTCTAAATAGGGACAATATGTTAAAGTGGTGTGGCAACCGGTGAACACGCTTATACTTCTAGATATGGCTTAGTAAACAGGAGGGGTTGGAGCGGTGATCGTGGTGCTTAAATTATGGAGGATAAATCAGTTCGCCCGTATAGTGTGTTATTACTA
>SMJT01000010.1:697145-733594 GCA_004349715.1 Crucihimalaya himalaica
CCAGATAGCGAAACTGAATTTCTGCATTTCATAGTAACTCCATGCAGAAATATTATCTTCTGGCAAATACTCTTTAAAAGCTCAGCCCATGCGTCCATGCAATTTTTTCAGTTAGGTTATTATCACTTTTAATTTTCATCATCCTAGATGCCAATGAAAGTTTAGATAACCCTCTCTACATCCTCATAGATAGGTTTGATCTGCAGCGTCTAACATATCATAAAAATGTTGTGCTACAACATTGGGTTCTTCCCTAGTATCATCAGCAAATGCAAGAAATAGATTCATGAAATGCATCAGTAACCATATCATGAAACCTATTTCCCTGTTGATCCCTTCCATAATCTTCAAACATATTTGGCCATAATTATAATTATCATTATAATTCGGTTGATCAACACCATCACACCGTACTACTACTTCCAGCACCAAGATTATAACCCTCCCCATGTGAAAACCAGATATAATAGTTCGGCAATAAATCCTCTATTATATAGATGCTTCTTTCACAATATCAATATCCAAATATTGAGTGTTCTTGCAAGTTTTACATGACAGAATATGTACCGTCACCCTTCGCATATGGGTTGTTAGTGGCCTGTGGATGAATGCTCGCAACCCGCCACGATACTCTTTCGTCACTTCTCTTGTCTCCGGATCTTTTCGATTATACATCCAACTTCGTAATGCATATGCTTCATTCTGCGACGCCATTCTTCCTAATCTCTCAGAAAACGATATCTCGATTTTTTTTTTTTTTAGTATTTTCTCTGTTTTTTTTTTGTAAGCTAGTTTTTTTTTGTTGTGAAATGAGAGATCTCACGTTACGGTATTTATAGATTTTTTGTAAAATTTTGCGAGAGAATTGCTATGGAATTGCGTCTAATTTGCGACGTATTTGCGAGGAAAACGGCCCTCGCAAAAATTAGGTACAACATTTAAAACGTGTTTCACCTAATTTTCTACCTATTTTTATTAACCATCGCAAATCCGTCGCAAATTTGCGAGGAAATTGCGATGGAAACAAGTTACCCGTGCAAAGTCTTCGCAATTCCCTCGCAAATTTGCGATTTTAAATTTTCGTCGCAAAAGCATCGCAAATACGAGGGTATTTCATCGCAAATTCCTCGCAAATTGCGAGGGATATTTTCCTCGCAAATCCGCCGCGATTTTGCGACGGAATTATTCCGTCGCAAATTTCCGTCGCAAATAGCCTGTTTTCTTGTAGTGGAATCATTGGTCTTTCTTACGACAACATCGTCAGTTCAATCCACAGTCAAATATTATTATTTTTTACTCCTACAATATTTCAAGAAACAATATCTATAAATTTATCTTGACTCTCTTATCAACCGTGCCAACAAAAAAGCTTGAATCTTTTTTACAAAAACTTTGGTGAGCAGATTCCAAAAAATTTCAATGATATAAATTATAACAAAGTTTTGATTCTCATAATCAACTCACATATTGGATCCCACTGTAGCTTGGAAACAATTTCCGGTCATTACAAAATCTTCGACTCTAACATACAACAATCTAATTGTGCGATCTCTGAGTTGTTGTCTTTTCTATCTTAGCTTTACGTTTTTGGTCTTTCCAAACAACATCTTTGATTCGTTCCCAAAGAGTATCCTTTGGAGTTTTGAATTTGTTGAAATATTGCCAACAATCTCACATCGGAGAATTTTCAACTTTAATATTTTGTATGTAAGAGCTTGAGATGCTAATTTCAGCTCAAATTAGTATTTCAGCATGATTTCAATAGATTTATGTCTTGAGATAGATTTTCAAAAGAAGATAAAAATCCGCTCTATATTGCGTATATTTTCTAATAATATTTTTTTAATAATTATTTTCAAATATTTTATCGATTTAATGTTCATATTGTATATATGATATATTTAAAAAAAAAATTGTGTATTCTTGGTCTGGTTTGTAGTAAACATAACCGGATAGTTAAATTGAGTACACTATATTATTTATTAAAACATCAAATAAACTTCAACTCCAACTAAATAAAATTAATCACTTATATTGTATGAATTTATATATGACTTAGTTTAAATTTTACTAAAATTAATTGGTTCTTTTAATTAAACACACTATATTATTATTTTTAAAATATAAAATTAACCTCAAATCTAGCTATTACAAATATATGAAATTTTAGTAAAGGTAAAAAACTGATATGTTAAATTTGAGTATGATGTGTATTAATTATTATATTTTTATTAGTTATATGTTTTAATTGAGATGTCATAGTCTAGTGTTATTTTTCTAATTACTTTTGCATTTTACAAAGCAAGCTCATACTTTAAAATTTGTAGCCCTTCTAATTATTTTTGCATTTTACAAAGTAAGTCTATACTTTAAAATTTGTAGCCCATCACAATAAATCTTAGCCCATCATAATTATCTAATTATTTTTGCGCATTACAAATTAAGCTCATACTTTAAAATCTGTAGCCCTTCTAATTATTTTTGCATTTTACAAAGTAAGCTCATACCTTAAAATCGGTAGCCCATCACAATAAATTTGTAGCCTATCATAATAAATCTGGCTTATGTGTATTAGTTAAAATGTTCTGATTGGATAATCTGTTTTGCTGATGTGTCAGATGGAGGATGACTGAAAATGCTGATGTGTCAATCTATGGAAAGACACAAGGCTTGTTAGTATATTGATTTCCTATCTTACTGACTTTCCGAGAGACCAGTGTGAAAAAAATGTATTACAGATTTATTTGGAGAACGAAGACCAGGTTCAAGTCTGAAAAAAAAATCTAGGAAAAGGGAACATATAATATCATCATTGTTACCGTGTAGGGTTTTTGGGCAGATTATGTAGAAGGAATACAATAATATGTGATTTAGAGATTAAAAACGTAACTAATATGGCAAATCGGGCGTAGAATCTGTTTAGGTGAGTATTTAGGAAAAAGTCTATGGTGTCACAAGAAATGAAGGAAGAGAAAAAGAGGGAGAACCAAGGTAGCTGATGTGGAGGAGAAAGGGAAGAAGATGAACAATAAGGCTTCTATATTTCTATTTATAAAATAATAAATTTGTTTGACAAAGTAAAAATAGATTGTTTAGCAAAATTAACATAAACGATTACTCTTGTAAAATGGTTGCAACTAACAACATATGATTTTGATTGAAAATTTTGAATGAACGATTGAATAACACATGATTTTACTTGAATTTCCTAATTCATTAATATACGTGAACCAATAAAACCCATTCAATTAATTAATTATATAGCTGTTTATTATTCATTTTGTTTTCCTATGAATATTTTTTATGCTAAGTATATAAATATTTTTTTTGAAAACTTAAAATGTTCCAGTTTTATAAGAAGTATTAAAATGTCTAGGCATCAGAGATAGAAGCTCCGTCTGGTCCCCCGAGGATTCGGCCCTATCATTCCATGTCTTTTGAGTGCCAAATAGATGCCTCATGGCATAAGGGAGATTTTTTATGTGGCTATGGATGGATCGTAGTGGAAGCGGAGTCCGTGCATTTAGGACTGAAGAGTATCCGACGTAGCTTGTCGCCTCTCCATGTGGAGCTTGACGCTTTCATTTGGGCCATGCATTGCATGATTTTACTAGGAAAGGTGGAAATGAACTTTGCTACATATTGCACTGATCTCATCTTTATGATTGACAGCCTCTAAGAGTGGCCCACGTTTACAGCGGAGCTCGCATCCTTTAGTTGCCTCCGGTAATCTTTTTCTTCGTTTTCGATTAGATATTTTTCTCGTTGTAATAATAGGCTGATTGAAACACCCTAAGTCATTTTTCACAAATTTTTACTTAGGCGTTTTCGACAATTTTCAATTTTTCTTAACATTCTCAGCGTTCGTTCTTTAAATTCGACAGATGCATGCATAAACTGAATTATTAAGATTAAAATAGAGGTTCTAGTACAACATCATTTTCACTACTAGACTTAACAAAATCCGAACATAAACTACCCAAAAATCCATCATAAATCCACCATCCTTCCCTTCCGTGCCTTAGTCCTCACGAGCTGGTTCAACAACAAGTATCATTATCATGACCTGCATCCAAAAGGAGGCGTAGCAACGAATTACTTAGTGGACCGGTCGTCCCGTCTCACCAGGCCATAGTCATAGAATTACAATCAACACTTCGATTCACATTATCAATAATGCATGTCAGTTTCTCTCATATTTCAATTCGTTAAGTGATAATCCGAACACCATAGATCATTCACAAAACAATAACGCGCGTTTTACATATTATCCATGACAAGCAAATATGCACAAACATCAAAGACAAGGAATCTAATGCAAGAAAATAACCCTAGACTTAGCCACGGTCACGCACTCACCTGAATTCACAAACTGAGGTTTTTCTGACACCTCTTGATGCTTAATTCTAGACAGATCTACAGTTCCCTCGACGATTTACGGTTTTTCCTCGACAAAAACCTTCGATCTCCCATGATAAACAAGTAACACCGATCAGATCATCTTTCCCTCGATGATACTTAACGATTTATCGATAAACACAGAGTCTTTATCGAAACTTACCCAAAAACTCGACAATCGTCGACAGATCTCCGATACCGAATGTAAGTTTCTCGACAATTCTCCACAATCAGTCGTCGTACCTCGACATAAACATTCGTTAATGATTAGGTGATCGTTTCGTTCGGTGATACTAAAGAGGAATATCGATAACACTTAGTAAACGATACTTACCCAATTTTCCACGATAGATCCTCGCTAAATCACGTCAATCCTCGATCGCGAATGATGAATCCTCACTATTTTTTGACGATCGGTAGCAGAAACTTGACAGAATCGCACTTAGGTTCTTATAGAGTTCTTAAGTGTTTGTTTAGGGTTTTCGGTGATCACGTCTCTTTAAAACACTTAGTGTTTGCGATTATTTACCCTGATAATCACCCTAATCACCGGACCATGGTTGGGCCTAACCATCGGGCCCAGTCTTGACACTTGGTCCACGATTTTACGAAGTTGATTTATCGATCCACGACGTTGGCCCGTGAATTCTTGACATCGGCCCATGAGTCCACGAAGATTTTCGATTCCATTTTAACACTTTTCCGATTTTATTCGAAGTTTCCTTAATTTCTCCAGACATTATCCATTTTGTCCGTATCTTATCTATTTCCGTCCGAATATTTTTCATTTCTGTCCAAACTTTCCATTTATCTCCGAACCAATCTTGTCTGAACGTGACTCACTCGACCAATCACACGGATTTCTTGGAATTCTATGTCCGGACTTAGTTTTTCCCGATTATTCGGATCATTCGTCGACCAGCTTCGACCAAACTCACTTTTATTCGGCGATCCTCGATGATTCTCGACATTCCTCGACAGAATTGTCGGATATGGGTGTCACAACTCTCCCCCTCTTAGAATAGATTCGTCCTCGAATCTAAGCTTTTCTCCTAGTCAAAATCTGCTTTTCAAAATTTGCTTTTTCACTTTCATCACTTCTTCCGGTTCCCAAGTTGTTTCCTCTTGTCCATCACAGTCCCAAACAACTTGTATCAACTTGACATTTTTCCTTCAATCCGTCCTCAGCTTTATTCTAATAACCCGAACTGGTCTCCCAACAATTGTCATATTTTCTTGCAAATCCGGCGGAGGTTCGGATATGACATTTTCACGGTGTGTCACGCATTTCCTTAGCATAGACACGTGGAAAACTTTGTGAAAAGCTTTCAATTCTTGTGGCAGTTCCAACCTATAAGCCACTGGACCGATCGTTTCCAAAATCCGAAATGGTCTCATGTACCTCGGACTTAACTTTGTGTTCAACACTGCACAATCCTTTCCCTTGTAAGTGACCGTTTTGAGATAAACCATATCTCCCACTTGGAATTCCAATTCCCTTTGGTGCTTGTCCGCATAACTCTTTTGTCGATCCTGAGCTTCTTTCACTTTTATCTTTAAGACTTTGATTCTTTCTGTTGTTTCATCCACAAAGTCTTGACCATAAACACTACGCTCCCCCACTTGGGTCCAACATAGGGGCGTTCGGTAAGGTCGTCCATACAATGCCTCAAAGGGTGACATCCCAATGCTTGCTTGATAACTATTGTTATAAGCGAATTCAGCTAAGGGTAAGTGTTCTTCCCACTTACCACCCCAATCCAACACACTTGCTCGCAACAAATCCTCAAGCGTCTGAATTGTTCGTTCGGACTGTCTATCCGTCTGCGGATGATAAGCTGTACTCATGTGGACTTTTGTTCTGAACCTTTTCTGTAGCGCTCTCTAAAACGCTGAAGTAAACTTGGAATCTCGATCCGACACTATTCTCGCCGGTACACCATGTAACCAAACGATCTCTTTCACATACAACTCCGCAAGTTTATTCGCATTATCTTTCCTATTCACCGCAAGGAAGTGTGCTGACTTGGTCAGCCTATCCACGACGACCCAAATCACATCTTTCTTATCACATATTGGCAATCCCGTGATAAAATCCATAGTTATCATGTCCCACTTCCATTTGGGAATCGGTAAACTCCGTAGCAATCCAGCCGGATTCTGATGTTCAGCCTTAACCAGATTACACGTCTGACACGCAACCACCCACTTAGCAACATCGGTTTTCATATCTTTCCAATGGTAACATCGCTTCAAGTTGATACATTTTCGTGGATCCCGGGTGTATCGAAAACTTGGACTGATGCACTTCCCTAAGAATTTCGTCACGAAGATTTTGATCCTTCGGAACACACACTCGGCCATTGATATATCATGGTTTTTACCCGTTTTTAGCCATGATATAGGTCTTGTTTCCAGAGTCTTTCTAGTGTTTTTGTAGTCTTTTTGAGTCTTTTCAGGTTTTAGCACGTCTGGAGCATTTTGGCATTCTTTGAATAATTTCCCACCGTTGGATTGAGCTCAAATTTGGATATAAGACATATCTTTGGATTAGCGTTCATTTGGAATTGTTTGAGGCAATTCTAACGGTGCGATCAAAAGTTATGCCAGTTTTCGTGAAGACAGTCCAGTCTGACGAGCACAGAGTCCTGGTATCGACCGACACCAACCCAGTATCGATCGACACCGACTGCAAGAAAAGAAAACACTCGATTTTACAAGTTTGAAGAGTCTGTAACTTGGTCCAAAAGATTCTATTATTTACAATTAAGCCCAGAACGTGTTTAAACATTATATTTAGGGGTTTTAGCCACTTTGAGAGAGAGCTTTTATCATTGTTCTGAATACTTAGAGGAGACTGGATTTTGTTTTATTATTCGGGTTTTGAGAGAGGGAGAGAAGTCAGAAACTCTGTTCTTGAGAGAGAAGATTTTGAACCCTTGTTACTCTTTACTCTACTCTTTTATGCAATCTTTTTTATTCATGATGTTTGCTTCATTTACCATGTCTGAGTAGATTCCTTGTTAGGTTTAGGGTTATTCAAAGGTTTTGATGAATTGTTAGGTTGATCTGAATTGATAGGAGAGATTCAATAGAGTTCTTCATCTAGACTTGTGATTACTGCTTATTCTAGCTTCATGACCTAGAATCTGATCTTAGGTTGCTTGATTGGCACGAAAGTGTGATTGATTGCCTGAACTAGTGTTAGATGAGCAAAAGACCTATTCGCAAAGAAATTTGGTTTAGGATTTTGTGAACAATGGAACCTGATCATTAATGCTTGTTTGAATCATAGGATTTGCAAGAAAATTTGGAATTCTTAGGTTTAGATATAGATAATCTTCGCAGCGACGGTTGGTTGATTTTACATTTGTGTTCAAGTTCTAAGAACGGTGCTTAATATCCTCCTGACATTCTATTTTGATCTGCAATTCTGAATTTTACCGGAGAATTTCCCTAGGCTTAGCCGTTTTCCTCCATTGAATTTCACAACTTTTTATATTCTGCTGCTTATTTCCTGCATTACTTTGTTCGCTTAGCTTAATTCGAGTCTTAATATCTATTGAGTGAATTCTGAGTCTTTGTGGTTCGACCCCTAGAATACTACAGCCTACTGCTTTAGATACTTTAGGGGTATTATATTTGAGCATATCAGCCATTACACCAAAATGGTTCCGTTGTTCAAATTTTGACACTCAGTCTTATCATTCTTTGACCATTTTGATAAGATTCTCGTCCTTTTCTTGTGCCAACCGAACACGACTTAGCAAATCAGCTTGATCCGCAACAACCTAATCCCAACAGTTCCAAATCGTCGGACAAAGCTACTAAACGCAAGTCTCCGACCATGTTTACCAAGACTTCTATGTCTTTTTCAGTGTCCACGGCCGTTCTCTTTCGACTTAGTGCATCCGCAACTAAGTTTTGCTTTACCCGGATGGTAAGAAATCTCAGGATCGTGTAGTCTGCCGACTAACTCCATCCAACGTCTTTGCCGTAAGTTCAACTCCGGCTGAGTGAAGATATACTTCAAACTCTTATGATCCGTGAAGATCTGAACTTTCCCACCATAGAGGTAAGAACGCCAAATCTTCAAAACGAACACCACTGCCTCCATCTCAAGATCGTGGGGTAGGTGGTTTCCTTCGTGTTTCCTTAGCTGTCTCGATGCATAAGCAATCACTTTACCTTGTTGCATCAACACACAACCCAAACCCATCCTTGATGCATCCGTGTTATACCACAAAAGGTATATTCGGCTCTGGTAAAGCCAACACCGGAGTACTCGTAAGCATTTCCTTAAGCTTCAAGAAACTGTTTTCACAATCTTTCTGCCCACACAAACGGAGTTTCTTTCCCCGTTAATCGAGTCATTGGCTGAGCCATACTCGCAAATCCCTTGACAAACCGACGATAGTATCCAGCCAATCTGAGAAAACTCCTTATTTCCGAAGCATTCCTTGGCTTCTACCAATCCTTGATTGACTAAATCTTTTCCGGATCAATGGACACTCCCTTGTCCGAGACCACATGGCCTAAAAATCCGATCTGCCTTTGCCAAAAGCTACACTTGCTAAGCTTGGCGAACAACTTATGCTCTCTTAGTTTACTCAGCACTTTCCCTAAGTGAACCGCGTGATCCTCTGCGTTCTTTGAGTAAACCAAGATATCATCTATGAAGATGATCCCGTACTCATCCAAGTATTCTCTGAATACATTGTTCATGAGTTTCATGAATGCTGCAGGAGCATTCGTCAGCCTGAACGGCATGACAACAAACTTTATAGTGCCCGTACCTTGTCCAAAAAGGCCGTCTTTCGGATATCTGATTCGTCTATCAGAATTTGATGGTAACCTGAGGCCAAATCCACTTTTGAGAAACAAGTTGCACCCTTGAGTTGGTCCAACAACTCGTCAATCCTTGGAAGAGGATACTTGTTCTTTACCGTCACTTGATTTAATCTGCGGTAATCGATTCAAAGTCGAAAGCTTCCATCTTTCTTCTTCACAAAGAGAACCGGTGCACCCCATGGTGAACTACTTGGCCTTACAAAACCTTTCTCCATCAGCTCACTTAACTGCTTTTTCAACTCAGCCATTTCTGCTGGTGCCATCCGATATGGAGCTTTAGAGATTGGCGCCGTATCAGGCTCAAGCTCAATAGTAAACGGGTCCGAACGTGATGGTGGTAATCCGCTTAAAGCACCAAAAACGTCCTCATATTCCTGCACCACCAGAATATTTTCAAGTACCACTTCTGATCCAACTTCTATAGTTGTGATCGTGGCTATGTACGCTTCACATCCCTTCACAATCATTTGCTCCGCTTGAATTGCTGAGCCAATCAAGCTTCCAGACGTTAGCCTAATTCCTTCATAAACCAACATCCCTTTTGGCGTCTCAAAGTTCACTCTTCCTCGATGACAATCCAGGTGTGCCTTGTGCCAATCCATTCCAAGGTTCACATCATATGACTTTACTTGGCAAATCACCAAGTCTGCTGGCATATCCACTCCGCAAATCATCACGAAAATGTTCCAGACCTTTCCATAGGTCATCATCACTTGTCCACCAACTGCCTTAACTAATTCGAAGACATTCTCGGGTTCCTTTTGGAAACAACTTTTTCTAATCATTTTCGGACTCACAAAACAATGAGTTGCTCCGGAATCAAACATAACATGGGTTGCCACACCACACCAAAACAATGAGTTGCTCCTTCTGTACTCATTCAGACATCGAACAGAAGCAAAGTTCCTCTCCATCCGACTTCTCCACTCATCCGCCTCAATGGGTTTTGCACCACCGGAGAAGTACTTAGTACCAAGCTTCTGCATTTGATCCATCACCTTAAGGTAAGGTGGGATCCTCGGCAACATAACCTCATCCTCCACATTTGCCACTGGTGGTCCATTTGCCACTGGTGGTCCATTCACCACTTGTGGATTCACCACAGGAGGCACATTTGCCACTGGCGATTCCATCGCTTGCAGTGGTACCATCAGAGCAGGCGCAACAACTCCCAACCTTGCCAAAATATGTGCCTGCATACCCATCACTTGCCTAAAATCCTCTGGAGCAGCAGCAGCACCACCAGCCGCAGCACCACCAGCCGCACCACCAGCCACAGCACCAGCAGCAGCTTCCACACCAGCCACATTAGCCACATTCTCGAAGGCACCATCGGCTGCATTCTCAACTTGTTCAGGATTCATGTTCCTTTCTGAACCTTGAACAGAGTTTTCATCCGTCACATTCCTTCTTACAACCATTCTTCGGTTACCTTTTGCCATCTGCATTTACCGAAACCTTTACTAAGTTAGTTTCCACACTAACTTAGTTTCATAAACGAGACTTACCATGAGACCTTGGCCAGTGGAAGGATGGATTTAATCCAAATAACCCAGCTATGCTTAAATTGTCCTAGAACCGAACTTGCTCTGATACCAAATTGAGGGCGTGTTCGGCTGGCAGTCGCTGGCGATTACGACTGCGACTGCGACTTAGAAATCGCAGGTCGTTGTTCGTTTATCAATCGCGCGACTGGTCGCTGCGACCGGTCGCTGGATCCTGCGACTGTCAAACGAACAACACAGCGACTGCCAAAATAATTTTAATTTATGTTTTTGTTATATTTTTATTGATAAATTTAGGATGCATTTGTATGTGAAAATGCTTAAAAATTTGTTATAAAAATTTTAATATTTATTTTTTATATATGCAGTAGTAGTAAATGATAAAAAAAATATTGAAAACTAATTATAAATCAAATTTCTTCATTTAAAAGAAAGGTTTAAAAATTACTGCAAAAATAGTTTTAATTTATGTTATATTTTTATTGATAAATTTAGGACTTTATTTATCATATTTGGCTTTAAAATTTTTTATAAAAATTTTAATATTTATTTTTTATATATGTAGTAGTAGTAAATGATAAAAAAATATTAAAAACTAATTATAAATCAAATTTCTTCATTTAAAAGAAATGTTTAAAATTTATTGCCAAAATAATTTTTTTTTATAACAAATTTTTATAAAAAAATTTTATGAATGTAATTTTTATAAAATTATTTTGGCAGTTTTTATATTTTTTAGAAAATATTTTTATTAATATTTATTTTTATAAAATTATTTTTGCAGTCGCTGTGTTGATCGTTTGGCAGTCGCAGGATTCAGCGACCGATCGCGGCGACTAGTCGCGCGACCAGTCGCTGTTTTTTTCAGCGACTCGAATTTGGCAGTCGCAGGATCCCGCGACTGCCAAACGAACAACGCGCAGTCGCAGTCGCAGTCGCTGGCGACTGCCAAACGAACAGGGCCTGAAACACCCTAAGTCATTTTTCACAAATTTTTACTTAGGCGTTTTTAACAATTTTCAATTTTTCTTAACATTCTCAGCGTTCGTTATTTAAATTCGCCAGAAGCACGCATAAACTTAATTATTAAGATCAAAATAGAGGTTCTAGTACAACATCGTTTTCACTACTAGACCTTAACAAAATCCGAACATAAACTACCCAAAAATCCATCATAAATCCACCATCCTTCCCTTCCGTGCCTTAGTCCTCACGAGCTGGTTCAACAACAAGTATCATTATCTTGACCTGCATCCAAAAGGAGGCGTAAGCAACGAATTGATTAGTGTAGCGGTCGTCCCGTCTCACCAGGCCATAGTCATAGAATTACAATCAACACTTCTATGATATGGAAATACGAATGAAAATACGAATGGAAATACGAATCAACACTTCTATGTTTTTTACAATCATAGAATTACAATCAACACTTCTATGTTTTTTATACTCCCGTCAACGATATGGAAATACGAATCTTCAGCTCATCCGAGACTAGGCACAGGACTGAAACTAACCGAACCAAAAGATTCAATAGGCAAAATCTCACTCAACCAAGTTCATTCCCCGAAGTCAGCTAGCACAGAAAACAACACCTAAATCGATCCAAAAGTCTTACTAGCTCCTCAATGCATATAAACACATCACATAAAAATCCTCATTACGGAACCCTTAGCTTGTTTACACATAAACAACCCTTCAAGCCAAAACTAAGACCCGCAATGAAACCATAGGCAAGACGGAGAAGAGTAGTTGCATGAGAATAGCAAAAGCAAACCAATCGCCTGACGATGCTCTGAACACCACTGGACGACACAAACAGAGGAGACTCGACGCTAAGTGAAACAGATAAGACAATCCGGAGGCGAATAAGCAACAGATCCGCGCCACAACAATGCACTGAAACAGGGTATTGATGTTTCGCTAAGACAGAGCAACAAGCAAACACGGATCCAAAGACTTAAAGAGCTACGCTACCACCTACGCATAACCTAACTGCCACAAGGAAGGGCCACAACTAGAAACAATCCCAGGCTAACCAGACAAACCCTAGAGGCTACCGAGAGAGAATCCTCAATTCCGAGACCAAGAAAATGTCCTCAAGTTTACATGGAAGAGATGAAGTCGTGAGAAATAGTTGTCGCCGAGAAGATGGGAGACTAAAGCAGTATCTGCTATGCACCTCATCAGTGACTAAATTAACAACCCACCACTAACAAAAATCCAATAAGCCTCCGAGAAGTCACTTTCCTAGCGAAAATACAACTATTGGTCTAAGTTTTGGTGTCGAGTTAGCGTCCAATTAGCACGTTTGCGAGAATCTATATATAGGAAGTCAATCTTTCTCTCCAAATGGCTCATTCACTCTTCTTCTTTCACTCTCTCCCGTCTCCTTCTCTATTCCTTTAGATAATCAAAGTCTGTTTTATTAAATGTTAATTTTTATAATTTAAATAAATTATTAGATTAGAAAGTTTATAATTTTTATAAATTATAAATATGGAATATCTAATTATGTTAGATTATATTAGTACTAGAATTCAAGAAAGTTTTAAAATAATGTTTTAATCTTAAATATAATGTAGATGGGTAGTCGACGTAATCCGTCACATTATGTGGATTTTATGGGTAATCGGTCGGTTTGCATACTCTACTCCTAAACATCTCGTTTTGATAACCCGAACCTAATATTGGCATTACGCAGCAGTCGATCTGCCTAACAAGCATCAGCAGCAGATGAGGAACTGACGATTGAAATGCAGCAGGCTACAGCAAAAGCAGCCAATGCAGATCTACCTGACATTAACCTCGGGGCTGATAATGATGATATATAGTTTTTTTTGTATTTTCTAAAAACTTAATTTAAATGTATGAATATTTTTTATATTTAAAATTTAATATGAATTTTAGTTATTAAATTACAAAAATAATAAATATATATAATATCAGAATCTTTAAAAACAGTTGCAAAATCGTCGCAATTTGTGATGAGTGAATCGACGCTTATTCGTTGTTATGCAACCGACGCAAAAACTTCACTAAAAACCGTGAAATTAGCATTGAAAACATCGATGGAATATAACACCATCTTATTTGTCATTATATTCTCGCTAATATTATGCCGTATTAGCGATGATTAGTTTGAGTTGATTTTGCGACGATTATGGTACGACACAATAGTAGCAAAAATTTAGTGTCGAGTACGATTTTGAGTCACGCCGTTTTGCGACATTTTGTTTTCCGTTGATAATTTAACGCAAATCCTCGTTTACAACATTTTAGCAACGGATAATAGTGGTGTAACAAAAATCATATTTTCTTGTAGTGCTTGTCTTACACTGTAAGCACTTATATGGAACATAATAAAGAATAACCAAGTGGGTAGATTCTTTCTAATAGGAAACATACAATTAAATTAGGCAAAAAAAATAGATATAGCAAAACAAAAAAATAATAATAAAAAAGAGAAACTGCTACGGATGAAAAAAAAATCTAGAATTAATTCCAAAAAAGCCCCCAAAAACATAAACTCTTCTCCAAATAGGCACTTATGTGTTGTGCTTCCCAAAAAAGGTAGTTTGAGGATGCTGAAAATGTCTTATTTGCCTTCCCTCACATTGAAACGCAAAACAAAAATAAATAAAAGTAATGCTTACATCGGCGACTGTGCACTTCACACGCTCGAGCACAATTACCATTTCTCTCTCTCTCTCTCTCTCTCTCTCTCTCTCTCTCTCTCTCTCTCTCTCTCTCTCTCTCTCTCTCTCTCTCTCTCTCTCTCTCTCTCTCTCTCTCTCTCTCTCTCTCTCTCTCTCTCTCTCTCTCTCTCTCTCTCTCTCTCTCTCTCTCTCTCTCTCTCTCTCTCTCTCTCTCTCTCTCTCTCTCTCTCTCTCTCTCTCTCTCTCTCTCTCTCTCTCTCTCTCTCTCTCTCTCTCTCTCTCTCTCTCTCTCTCTCTCTCTCTCTCTCTCTCTCTCTCTCTCTCTCTCTCTCTCTCTCTCTCTCTCTCTCTCTCTCTCTCTCTCTCTCTCTCTCTCTCTCTCTCTCTCTCTCTCTCTCTCTCTCTCTCTCTCTCTCTCTCTCTCTCTCTCTCTCTCTCTCTCTCTCTCTCTCTCTCTCTCTCTCTCTCTCTCTCTCTCTCTCTCTCTCTCTCTCTCTCTCTCTCTCTCTCTCTCTCTCTCTCTCTCTCTCTCTCTCTCTCTCTCTCTCTCTCTCTCTCTCTCTCTCTCTCTCTCTCTCTCAGCTTCTTCGATTTCCCTTTCTCTCTCTGAACGTTGCATTCAATTTCTCTTATTTGTTCGATTTCTCTCACCTGCCCGATTTCTTCCTCTGTTTGAATCTGTCGCTGGAGATTTAAGTGTTATAGGTTAAGGGTATAGTAAAATCATAAGTGGACCACATAAGACGGTGCTTAGAAGGCTGCACATCTCTCGGTTGGCTTCCAGAAATTGCAGATATTCTCGGTAAGTCTTTGTTCATAACTTCCAGGTTGTGTAAGGATTTATTGACTAAGTGTGTGTTAAAAAACTCGGGGTTGTGTAAGAAAAAAGAATTTTGCGGTTCTGCTCCAATCATCCTGCTTCGCATTACACACAACTATTTTGGTTGTTGATACTTTTCCATCTGCTCTGCTTTACTTTCCATTGTACTGTGTTTTCTTAATAAAGGCTTTACCTGGGTTAGCCTCCATAGGCTCATCCTTCCCGACATGTTAAAGAAGACTCAATCTTTAAGGTTCCGTAGAAATTTTAAATTTCTGCTTTTGTTGCTTAGTTTGTTAGGTTAAAATGTGTGTTCGATGTTTTGTAATTGTTCCTTTGTAACAACTACAAATTCGATCTATTTTTTCTCATGATAGTATGTAGAGGTTGTTCTCATTTGTTACCCAGTGACGTGTTTTCACAGAAAATTAGTGACTTCCATTCTTTTTTTTTTTCCCATAACACCATCCTTATTTTTTTTATCTAACTGGATTATTAATTCCTATCCTCTTGCTCAATTATTGTTTGCACAGTTCCTCAGATTCAAGTGCTTACTTAGGATATATGGCGTCTTCTAGTAGGGGTGATGGTTCTTCTCTTCCACCAGGTACATGTATTATATCCTTCAGTTGCCATTATATTCAGTTCCCTTTTCTGTTAAGCTGCATCAGTAAGTAATATATATTCCCATCTCTGCATATCTGACTACCTATGTCATTTAACAACGTCATTAATCCCGCCATTGTGGCTTCTGTGGTATAAATTACCGGTTAGGATATATGATGAAGTAGTTAAAACTTGTTCAAACCCTCCATTTCGTGCTAGTACTATTCCATAGTGTTAAACTTCTTTGTTTTATTAGTAGTATCTGCCTCCTCGAATTGTTGTATGGCTCCATTAAGACATAAAATATGTATGTCTTGGTTCCCACGTCTGCATATCTGTTTCGGGTTTAGCACCAGTTTGGTGGGTTAACTCGGGTCCATTTTTGGTTAGGGTATATCACCTCTAATTCATAACGCGCTAAATACAGTATGGGTCGGTTCCTTCGTTTCACTTTCTTGTTAGGGTATAACACCTGTCAGGTAGAACACGGTAAATCCAGTTTGCATGGGTTCCCTTGTCTGCATTTCTGGTTAGGGGATAGCGCGTGTTAGTCAAAATGCGTTTTATTTAGCATGCTTACCTTGATATCTGTCAGTTCGAACATCTACCATGACATTTCCCGTACAATGCTACAATTTAATTATCATGCCTTCTCATGTTTAGGTGATTTGCCAAAAAGGATTTTTGCACCTGATTACTATCCAAGCCATGTTGTTCGTATAAACTCTTATTCGAGACCCCGCTACCTTATTAACATTATGGATGTCTTGGCTGGCACATCTGAGTTGGAGAAAATACTCTGTTCTCAGCTTGGTCTATTATTCTCTCTCCCTGTCCGCCAATGTGCATTATCTGGCCAGTTAGTTCACCAGATGATGTGTAGGCAACTACATTCATATCAGTTAAAGGAACTTTGGTTTGTGTTTGCTGGCCAGCCTTTAAGATTCTCTCTTGTGGAGTTTGAGGAAGTCATTGGGCTGCATTATTCTGCGTCCCAACTACTTATGAAATTAAGGCTGCAACAACTCATGGGAAAGGCAAATCAACCTACTGGTACAAGTTGATTGGGGGAGAACTGGGTGGTTCTACTGTTGATAATATTGTTGAGGAGCTGAAAAGTGAACCTAATATGCCTTCTTGTGGCGCAAATTTTGCCTCGCTATCATTGTTCTTGTTGAAGGTGTTTTGCTATGTAGGAGCCAGCCTCTGAAACCTTCCATAGAAGTTGTTGAGATGTCAAAAAATATTGATTTCTTCCTTAACTATCTTTGGGGCCGACACTCCTTCAAAAGGATGGTTAGAATGGTCAAAGTAGGAGATTACCTTCCAGATAGGGGTGCCATTATCAACAAGCTTAAGCAGTCATCATTGGTTGTTCATGATTTTTCGCTCTCTCTTCAGTTGTACTCCCTTATTATATCATATTTTATTGTTGGATTTAACATCAACCAATAAGCAAGTACCACTTGGCCACGTAAACACCACATACGACAGCTACAAAAACATGTTATAACCCATCACATGTTTGAAAAACCAAAAATCCCGCTTAAATGATTTTCTTGTGAAATACATGGGCATATTAGTCATTCCAGAAAGCATTATAATGCCTAAACTAGGAAGCACTAAACAGAAGTGCTCGATCTGGAATATTTGGGTGAAAAACTCCCTATTGTTGGAATAATCCCAAGAATCTAATTCGGTGCAATTTTTTTTTTTATCTTTGGGGCAACATTAAAATAATTTATATTCAAGATTACAACAAGATAAAAGATGAATAAAAGCAGACTAGCTAAGATCGAGATACCTTGTCAAGGGAAAAGCTACGAGCAAGGACGCTTGTAACGGTGAAAGTCGAATCCCATAGCAAAGACCAGCCCAACACTATCAATAGCATTGCCCATGACATATAAAATAGAGTTGGCGTCATCTCGTTTCGCCTCAACCATTGCTAAATTTCTTCAATCACCTAATCTCGGCACAAAGAGATTTATTCTCCTACATAAATTAAAGAACAAATCTTCCGGTAAATATCTTAAGTAAAGTCAATAAAAGATGTGTTATACACCCCGATATTGGTTCTCTCCTCAGTTGTTGGAGGCCCACATGGAAGATTCATTCGATGTTTCTTTGCCAAACAAAAATACAATGAAGAGTAACGTAATGACATGAATAGCGAGACGACCAAATCAGGAGCGTAATCATCTCAATTTTTAGGGATAAATAAAAGCCACCAAAAAGCAAGAAGCAGAATGCTTGGATGACATTCGAGTTGAGAGTCAACGATAAGCTTTTGCACGACCTTGATGGAATCCAATGTAGTATAAGCCAGATCCCCCTTTGAGGCAAACTAACCACCGCAAGTAATCCACTCTGGAGGTCAAGGACATCCCAATTACCAACAATTTTTTTTTTTGAAATTTGTTTTGTCTGCATATATTAAGTTTCCTTCCTTATCGTTTAAATTTTTCAAAATTCACATGTTTTTGGTAACCTAATCAATTCAACATTACACGAAGTCAAACTAATAATGATATATCTCTAAATTATCTATTATATTCTAGTATATCATTTTTAGTAAATTAATTACATTCGTAGTCAAACTGTTTAAATATAAGAAAATCTTTAATGTAGAGCTTTAGGGGATTTATTGGTTAAAATATAATGAATTTGGAAATCGCAGTAAAATCATGTTTTATTCAATCATTGATTATAAAAAAAGATTTCTAAATCATGTGTTATTGGTTCTAGAATTTGTAAATACTAATTAAAATCATGTGTTATTCGTTTAATTTAATGGTTTAGTTTTAGATTTTAAAATCCACATTATAGTTTTAATGGATTTGAATGAATTTGAAAGTGAATAATAAAATGATTCAAATATGTGGATAAAACATGTTATTTCAAAATCCATATGTATTGACTTCAAATTTAATAAAGATTTTGAAATCCTATATGGATTTACAAATTAATGAACCAATAAAGCGCACATTATTGTTTTTCTAACAAATACTCGTTTATCGTATTGTTAAATTCATCACAAAACAAAATATATAAAGATCGTTTAAAGAAGGAAAATAGTATTCAATTAAAATAACTTCGAGCAATATCAGGAATTTCTTTCCATTTCATTAAACATAGGTATTTTACTAATTCTACGGTTTTATAATTAATCTGTTGTTCCTTGTTTTCTTAATTTCATATAATTCAAATTTATATTTCCACCATATCACGGGTCGTCGGGGTGTAGCCCCCTAAAAACTTTGTGTTAAGTCTGTAACCACCCGTTTTTAAAACACAATGTTTAGTCCCCTAAAAAGTTTCATTTCGAGTTGTAACTCCCTTTCGTTGACTTTTTGATTGACTTTGATGACTGTGCGACTAGAAGCCACTGTGCAGCTGACTAGACGCCACTGTGCAGCTGACTAGACGCCACTGTGCAGTTGACTAGGTGCCACTGTGCAGCTGACTAGGTGCCACTGTGCAGCTGACTAGGTGCCACTGTGCAGCTGACTAGGTGCCACTGTGCAGCTGACTAGGTGCCATTGTGCAGCTGACTAGGTGTCATTGTGCAGCTAACGTAGCAAATAAAATAAAAAAATAGAATTCAATAGGTCTGGATGTTCGGGTATTTGGGTCGGGTATGTTCTGGTTTGGGTTTACGTGTTTAGAAATTTAGGACCCGTTCGAGTATTTTTAAATTTCAGGTTCGGATATTTTCAGGTTCGTTTTTACCCAAAAATTCAAAACCCCGACGACTCCCATATCACATATAAACAACTTTGGATGGGAAAAGTTTTAAGGTGTGTTATGCTTATTTATTCCAGATATTTAAAATTTATTCAAAACATATGTAATTTAACATTCAATCTAGTTTTTGCAAAATATAAAAAATTTTAAAAAGTAATTTTTTGCAAAATATAATATTTTTTTTAAAGTAATTGTTTGATATGAAATAAAAATATATATCTTTTTCCAAATATTGGTCTGTTTATGTTCTATTATCTGAAGTAAATGAGCTATATTGCGTTCTCATGGGAGAGAGACAATTTGAGGAAAGAGTGAAGATGTCTCGTAACTATTGAAAGATTTAATTTTGGTATATCGATATTTGGATAAGAGCTGATGGGAAGTGGCAACATGTTAATGTACATGGATAATTATTAGGCATAAGTAAGAAATTTTTATTTTCTTATTTTTCTGGAAATTTTGGTTTATAAAAATTTTGGTTTTGTTTTTGTAGTTAATGGAACCAAAAACTATATGTATTAGAATTTATGGAAAATGTGTGCTGGACCTTTGTGTGATCTTCCATAACCTCGAGAAAAAGTTTATTACTTTCCTCAATTAAGCTTGTGAGTTCTTTAACTCTTTATCCCTCTATTCTTTGTTTGGTTTATGTATTTAGTCTCTGAAATATTTTGATGGCTTTTTCAGATTAAAGCATCTACGAGAGAAGATTTGAATGAATTACAACCAAATTTTGATCTTCCGTCTAAGCTTCAATGTCGTGTTATTGCTATTCAGCTTAAGGTATATATACACATTTGAAGTTCTAGCATATACACAAGCATGAGCTACATTTTTGTATTTTGTAGATTTTATTCATTATATTAAACAGAATTAATTTGTTTATCTTTTTGATGTTAGCTACAGAAAAATACTGATGAAGGTTATGCTGAATTGATTTGATGCCAGATACAACAGTGACTGAAAAATTTTAAGATTCTATCGTTCAGTTAATTGTAATATTTCTTCAATTATCTCTCACTGAGTTTCTATTTTTATATGTTTAGCAAGTTCTAACACCTACTCAGAATGATAATCATTATAGGCCTATAGTTAAGTCTTTCACAAAGATTTTAACGGCCTCAGATACAAGCACCCATGGTGGATTCTTTGTTCCAGAAAAAAACATGCAATTGAATGTCTGTCTCCCATGGTACTTTTACTTAATTTTTCTATTGGATGAATTTGAAATTCAAGCTTTCATCTAACATTTGAAATTCAAATTTTCCTATAGGATATGTCCATTGATATACCGACACAAGAACTCTTTACTAAAGATCTCCATGGTAATGAATGGAGATTCAAACACAGTTTTAGAGATAATAAATCACAATATTCACAAAAGTATATGAAAATTTTGATAAGTAACTAATAATAGTTTTTTTGAATGCTGGTACACCACGAAGGCATCTGTTAATTACAGGTTGGAGAGCTTTCTTAGCAGCAGAAAAATTAGTTTGTGGTGACGTTGTTGTGTTCCTTAGGTATAACATTTTGTCTCTTTCCATCTCTTTTGGTTGTTGGATTTTAGACTTTAAACTATTTAGTTGTGGTTTCAAGGGAGAGACTGGAGAGTTACGAGTTGGAGCCAGACGAGCGGGACATCAACAAGGGAACATACCTTCATCAATAATATCAATAGAGAGTACGAAACTTGGTGTAATTGCTTCCGCATTGCTTGCTTTTGATAACTAATGTATGTACACTAGCTGTGGTTTACAAGCCAAGTAATTTGAAACCACTTCAACTCACATTTATGATTCTATTGAAATGTTATGAGATTAGCTTCTTCAACATGTATGTTTATACTTTTGTTCTTGATATGTATCAGCTCAAGTCAATTTGTTGTTAGCTACGACAAAATTCTAGATGCTATGAACAATAAGTTCAATGTTGGTTCGAGATTTACGATGCGGTTTAAGGGTGAGGATTTTCTAAAAGAATGTAACACTAGATCAAAACTTTTTCTTCTTTCTCTCAAGTATATACACTATTATAACACATTTTGTTTTATTTACTAAGATATTCTGGGATAATTATTGGAGTTAGTAGTTTCTCCTCTCGTTGGCAGAATTCCAAATAGTGAAGCTTACAAGTAAAATTTTCTTCACACTTTATAATATTCTTCTAAAATACGTTTTAAGTGTACTAAATAGCATATCATTAATTAACTCTAATTTTGCACGTGAAATGGGATGATCTTGCATAATTTCCAAGACCTGATAATGTTTCACCATGGTAAATCAAACATTTAACGCCTTCATCAAATGTTCTCAATTCATCTTTGCTCAAGAACAAGGGTTCCTGACATGTTAATGAAATCGGTAAAAAAAAGACACTCTTATAATATTCTGTTTAATGAATAAAATATTCTTTGTGAATACCTTCTCATTATACCAATTATATATATATATATAGTTTCACCATCATCACATGCATCTCTTGCCTCCTATATTAACATAAGCTGAAAAAATGGGAAAGCTAATTAAGCATGACCTCCCCGATGAGTATTCCTCAATTTATTTATCACAATGCAATCGAAGATGCTAGAATCCTTCTAGTGGGCTAATGAGTTGTTTTGTCCCAACTTGCCTACGCTAAATTACAATAACGATCAAATTCTTAAACCAATAAAAACAATATAACCACCAATGCAGGCGCTAGTTGTAGATTGTTTGGAGTCTCTCTAACCGCTCTTTTAGAGATCAAGAGCACATGGAACCAAATGACTCATACCAAATATCGAAGACTTTAAAACTCTCTCAAGAAAACAAGTTTGGTCTCTGTATAGAATGATCCTTGGATACCAGCTCAACTCTCGAAGCCAACAATTTGTAAGGGCACTATTAATGACCTTTCTCTTACAGTTGATCGATTGATCAACCTAATGATACGTGTGTGAAATGAGGAATTTTTAAGCATCATCTTTGATTTACAAGACTACACTGTAATTCGAGGAAGCATGTTGGTTCTGCAACCAAAGCGGATGGTATAGGGTGGCATTATACAAAATCCGATAAATATACGGTCAAATCAGGTTAACATGTTGCATAACAATCCGACCCCACTATTCAGGGGGATCGCCAGATTGATCCAGATATTCATCCACTAAAAGCTTTCTGTTGGAAGTTGAAGTGCCCTCCCAAGTTAAGACATTTCTGTTGGCAAGTCTTAACTGAATGTTTATCAGTAGGAACAAATTTGAAGAGCAAAGGTATCAAATGTGATATCCGGTGCACTCGTTCTGGGGCAGAGGAGGAGACAATTAATCATGTTTTGTTTGAATGCCCACCCTCAGTGCAAACCTGAGCTTTATCGACGGTTCCAACAGCACCATAGTGGTTTCCAACCTCATCGATCTTTACAAATATATATTATCTTCTCTAGAGGTTACCCAAGGATGCTAATGCAGATTATTTTCCTTGGATTATATGGTATGACATGGTTTTTGGCGATCAAAACAAGTACCCACAGGAAGTTTTAAAACTCGCGGAAAGTGAGGCTCAATCATGAGCAGAAAGCGTAGGCGGAGATTATTACTATATCTCCTCCCCTAATCGTTCCCCCTGAGGGATCTGTACGATTGGGATCGCGCTGCTTTATTGATGGATCTTGAAAGGATTCAGATCCTTTTTCCGGGTTAGGATGGTATTATTTGAATGTCAACGTTGATGCACCACTCATCGGAGCCTGCAACCTGAGAAGAAGCCTCTCCCCACTACATGCTGAAGTAGAAGCCTTGATTTGGGCTATGAGATGTTTACTTGCAGACAAGACGATCAAAGTGCATTTTCTTATAGACAGCTCCGACTTGGTGAAGATGGTGTCTACACCTGTAGAGTGGCCGACTTTCGTTATTTATCTTGAAGAAATTTTGAGGAGCAAGGAAGTTTTCTTCTCTTTCTCTCTCTCCCTCATTTCTTGTAATGCTAATGTAAAAGCGGATTTGCTAGCACAGAGTGCCTCTATCTACCCACATTATATCATGTATGTAGACAATGTTCCTACGGTTTGTCGCTCTGAGCCTTTCAATTAATTAATTGCTCTAGACATAAAAAAAAAGAATTTGTCTGACCCAACCTTATATCACCAAAGGAGATCGATACCAATCAGTTTAGTTCTATTCGAAGTTGTACCAATGTAAGCATCAAATCATTTCTTACTATTTATATATGAACATTTTTCTCTTTATATTCAATTCATTCAATTTTGATACGGTGTTATTGAACAGGTACATATGCAAGGTGTAATAACTATGGGAAGAGTTCTTGATTTAAGTGTTCGTAATGGATATGATCACCTAATACGGGAACTGGAGAAACTATTTGATCTCCAAGGCCATTTTCGAATCTGCAACAAATAGGAAATTGTTTTCACAGGCAATGAAGGAGATATAATGCTTGTTAGAGATGACCCATGGCCTTAAGTTTTATTTCTTTTTCTATATATTAAATCTTTTGTTAAAATATTGAGAGATAATATTTTTTGGCATTGTGTGCATGTATTGAATTCTGCAATATCGTCAAAAAAATATTTATATGTTCAAAAGAGGAGGTCAAGAAATTGAAGTTCAAGAACAACCTCTTAAATTGAATCAAGAATTTTAAGCGCTTGTAACGTACCACTGTGGGTCAAAACAAACTATAAATGACTATGTTTTGTGGTGCACTAAAGGCAAGAATATGTAGAGAGGGCTTTTCTTTTAAGTTCTAAAAGGTTTTTTGTTTGGTATTTCTTTTAAGTTCTAAAAGGTTTATTTAATTGTTGTTGTATGTGCTTGTATTATGTACCTCTCCCTTTTTCATTAATTAAAGCAAAAATTTCCTTGTTTATGTCATATTATGCTTCTATTTATTTATATAATCTACTTATCACTGCTACGATCTAACGATTTGAGTGTAGTATTTGTGTGATGATATTTGTTTTTTACAAAAAATCATACAACGCTAAGCATATAGTTATTCAATAAATTAAAGATTCTAGTATTTGCAAAACCAGATATTGTTGGAGACCTAAACCAAAACATGTAAAATGTGGTTCAATTTTTAGTATGTAGTTCTTTCAATATATTACTACGTTTGTATTATTATTTTTTATCATCATATAGATGTACTATGGAAAATGTATATTGTCAAGTAGTTAAGTATCCACTTCTTAGTATTTCTCACCACAATTTGACTGCAGTTACAAAACATTACCCTGCTACTTGCCTTAAAAAGGGCATTCATATGAAGTAAAATATAAATCAGGTAAATTTTTGAAAATTGAGAAATAGGGAATCTCACTTTGCAATCGAGGTAAATTTAGATCTGACGTAAATTTAGATAATATGGTGAATTCATATATCGAGGTAAGAGAGGCAAACGAGAAAAGAGATAATGAAAAAGAATTTATCATGGATTAGCGCGTAATGGCATCACGAGCATTTAGAACTCGAAGAATCAGAGTAATCCTTTCATTTTGCCAGTAAATCTGGCACATATGAAATATATAAAGACAAATTTCTCAACAAGCCACACTTAGAGCCAGTTTGGACCAACAACCACACCCAACCTTGGAATAAGACTTTATAGTTTACATGTCGCATTCCCAAGACAAATTTCTCATTTTGTAGTCTTTGAACAAATAGACAAATATTCAGGACACACTCTTCGCGCAAAGAAAGTGGCCAAATTTAACGAACCTACCCCAACAATGGCTTACTCATGATTATCATCCACATCGTCCTATCTACTAACTATTTTATTAGACAATAATGTTCTTTTTTAGCTATAATGAAACCACTAGATACATTAAGAAAATGAAATGAACGTTCGATCTTCCATTTTGGTAAATCAAATTCTCATTTTATACAAAAAAAAAAACTCATTTTAAATTACTAAAATTTGAACATTGTCAAATTTGTATTATACTCTTTTTTAAAGACAAACGAAGAGGTTGTACGAATTTCATACTTTGAAGTAAAAATGTTTGGTTGTTTGTTGCGCCACTTCAATTTCCAGAAAATAAAACTATTGTCATCCAATTCGACCATGTTGGTTCTAAGAGCATAATCATATCCTTGACTATATGTTAAAAAACAACAATAATCTTCTAAACATGTGATCTTGTTGTCAAGAACATCAATCTCAAATCCACACTCTTATGTTTTCCTCCTAACAATACTTTATTTTGCAACATTTGTGAAACATAAATATAAATGTCAAATTGCAAAATGAATTTAATGCTAATATTTTAATACTTCATGATGTGTATTGTCTTTTGAGACTTCCTTAATCTAGTTGAAATATCAAATATATAATTGACAACATTCAACTGGTAAACATCAATTTGCCAACTTTAACTCCTTAAGAGAAAAGAACTAGAACATTTCTACTGATGGTTAATGGGAAAAGGGTCAAAATCTGGCTGAACTAAATTCAGTGTGCCAAATTAAATATGACCTAAAATACAGCGCGTTTAGCTATCTGAACTACACAAAAATTCAAATTACCTATCTCAACTCTTCTTCTGGTGCTAAAATCTGCATTGACTAACTAAACCGTTAGTCAACTGTTAACACTGGCTGACGAGGCATAACAACAGATGACCTGGCATCGGGAAATCACACGAAGTCAGAAGCCTTAAAACGACGTCGTTTCAAATTGGGGAAAAAATAGATTTCTTCTTCGTGTCTCTTCGTTTCCTCATCGTATTCTTCTTCTTCATCGTTGGTCATCATCTATTCTTCTTCTTCATTTCGTTCTCTAAAACAGCTTTTAATCTGAGTTGAACACAATCTTCAATTTTTGGTGAAGAACCGAACTTGATTGTAGGGTTTATCGGTTCGACTGGAAGCGACAATGGGGAGGTAATGTTTTACGACATCGTTCAGTTGAAACTCTGATTTTGATAATGTTTTTGAACCTAATTTCGTATTGTTTTCGTTCATAGATTCATATTTTCTTGTTGTTTTCGTATTTAAGTTGTACTAAACTCGTTTTTTCATAAATGAGGAAACGATTTTTTTAAGCCTACCAAGTGTTCGATTAAATGTCTGAGTACCTAAACTCGTTTTAATATTACTTTCTACTGCCATTTACAACTTCTTTGGTAGTAAAGTAACGTTCGTGGTTCACCAAGGTGGGCATTGGGTGAAGAATCATGAAGGAGAAATCGCATACATGGGTGGTGATGATAAGTCAGTTGAATGTTAACCACACTTTCTCCTGAAGAACTTAATGGCCAAAAGATGTGGTATAAGCTTCCGTTTGAAGATAACAAGGACATGAAATTGTTGTGTAATGGGGATAACATCTTTGAGAAGATGTGTGAGGCGGCTTATTGGTGTGCAATAGTTGAGGTTTTCATGGTGAATGCAGTGGAGCATTCAAAAGATGAGGCTTTGGAGGAGCCATATGAAGAAGACATTAGAGTTAAAAGATGCGTTGCAAGTTTTCTTGATGAAGATCCGGATTTTGATCACCATAACACGCCTCCTAACTCTGATGGTGAAGAAGACGGTCCAGACTTGGTGAGATGCAAAAAAGGGAGTGGTAATTTGAAGTTGTGTCAGGTATTCGACAACTTAGGGGAGTTCAAAGATGCGTTGGTAGATTATGCCCTTAAAGAAGGATGGAATATCAAGCTTAACACTTTTGGAAAACAAAAATCTGGAGCTATTTGTGGGATTGGAGATGGATGTCCTTGGAGAATCTATTGCTCATATGAAGAACATTTGGGAAAATGGATGGTGAAGACATTTGAGGATGCACACAGCTGCATAAAGGATGGCAAAAACAAGATATTGAAGAAATCTGTGATTGCAAAGCTGTTTTTAGATGATATTAGGATGGATCCTTCATATAAGCCGAAGATGATGCAAAAGCAGATTGAAGAGAGGTTTAACTTGATCACTACGAATGATAAGTGTAAGAAGGCTAAGGCAAAAGCAATAGACATTATCAACAACGATCATAATGAGCAGTTTTCTAGGCTCCAAGACTACCGTTTGGCAATTCTTGAGTAAGCAATATTAATTATGTGTTTCATTGTATTATTTTCGTGTTTTCTGGTTGGCTAAGCAATATAAATTCTGTGTTTTATTGTATTATTTTTGTATTTTCTTTTTTTGCAGACAAAACACAGATTCAACTGTGAGTCTTGAAACAGTCACTGATGATGATGGGAATGAGATTTTTCATCGATTCTATGTCTGCTTTGAAGTGCTGAAAAGGACTTGGTCAATGTGGTGTAGGCCTATTTTTGGGATTGATGAGTGTTTTATGAAGTCCACATTGAAAGGCCAGTTATTGGCTGCTGTAGGAAGGGATGCCAATAATGGAATGTATCCGTTTGCTTGGGCTGTAGTTGATGTGGAGAACGAAGATAACTGGACTTGGTTCTTAAGGAAGCTTAAGGTTGATTTCAATCTCCTTGAAGGCCAAGGCTACACTATCATTTCTCATAGGCAAAAGGTATATCTCTAACTCTCTGTTATAATCAGATGTCTTTGCATCTAACTCTAATAGTTTCTAACTGTTTCACATTATCAGGGATTGTTAAATGCAGTTGAAAGGGAGCTGCCTCTTGTTGAACACAGGATGTGTGCTAGACACATATACGGGAACTTGAAGAAGTTGTTCCCTAAGCAGAGTGAAATGAAAGGTTTGTTTTGGAGAGTGGCCGAGAGTTACACAGTGCCTGAGTACGATATCAACTTGGCCAAGGTGAAAGATTATGACATGCGGTTGTATGAAGCCATGATGGAGAAGAATCCTCGCAATTGCAGTCTTGCTTATTGTGGGACGTCATCATCTTGTGTAGATGTCCACAACAACATCTCTTGAGTTTTTCAACAATGATATTGACCTGCACGATACATGCCTATGGTAGAGATGTTAGAGATTATAAGGAGAAAAACTATAAATTCAGATTGATCAGAGGTATAAGGAAGCGCTGAACAACCCAAGAAGATTCACTATCAGAGATGATAGGATCTTTTCGGTTCTTATCCATCTCAAGTACCACAAAATCAGTGGGTATGATGCAATCTCCAACCTTCAATGGTAAGTCTTCTAGAATACCGATCGGAAACCGTGTGGTTCTATCCGCTAAGACTAGCGAAATCCTTGTTTTCTTGAAAGTTGGTTAAGCCAAGCTTCTTGGACACCGTCAATGGCATTAGACTCACGCTCGCACCCAAATCAACTAAGCATCTCCCAAAGGACAAGGTCTAATGCGCCAAGGTAATGTGAAGCTACCAGGATCCTTAAGCTTTCTTGGCAATTTGTTTTGTATGATCGCCGCACAATCATGGTTCACCATCACCATGGCTTCTTCAACTTGCCTCTTCTTAGTAAGCACGTCCTTGAGAAGCTTGTTGTAGATAGGGCATTCGATCATAAGATCAGCAAAAGGTAAGGTCACTTGAATGGACTCCATGATCTTTTAAACATCTTGAATTTCTCGTCCATGATTTGGTTCTTGAATCTCCCAGGAAATGGAAGCTTTGGCTCAAGGGTGGAAGTACAAGTCCACCTTCTTCTTTGATTATTTTGGTTGGTTCTCTTGGAATCTCTTTTTGTTTAGTACTAGAAATTGGATCTCTGAGATCTGGAGTGGAAATCGATCTTGGATCGATTTTCTATGGTCGATTTTTTGTTGAAATCGATCTCGGGAATCGGTTGTGGATCGATTTCTGGAATTGTCCATGGTTTCTTCTTCTTCTTTTCCTTCAAGTATTTCCTCAGTCTCTCTTCTTTCATCACTAACCTCTACAACAACTTCTCCTCTTATTGGGTAATTGCTTTTCCACTCCTTAGAGTTATCGCAAGCAATACTCTTTTGGGTTATCTACCGCTTTACCGGTAAAACTCCCTTCGGGCCTTGTGAAGTAGAAGCTACTTGAGAAACTTGATTCTCTAGCCCCTTTACATGTGTATTCAGCTGTTCAAATTTGGAGTTTAATTCATTGTATGCTCCATCCACTCTGTTGGTGAATCTCACCTATCTTCTTGGTGAGTTCGATCGAACTATTAGTTTGTCCGACTATATTTGTTGTAGCATACTTTTCATATCTGATCTTGTGGTAGGGGTGCACTTGTTTGCCCTTGAGGTATGTACCCTTTTTGATTGTTGTTAGGAACGAAGGGTGCCTTATTCTGAAAACCTCCTTGTTTTTTTGGAATCCGCTTTGTTGGCCTTGGAATTGCGGGTTGGTATGAATCTTTGGTTGTGTGAAACTTTGCCCTTGGTTGTTCGATGGCACAAAAGGTCGTGATTGTAGTTTGTGTTGTATTTCCTATTGTATCCTCCTTGATAACCTCCTTGGTTACCCACAAAAGTTGATCTCTTCTTGAGCTTCAACACATAACTCTTCTTGACTAGCTTGTCTTCCATCGAATTCTCCTACGAAGTTAACAGATCGCTCTGTAGCTTGCAGTACCTTATCCATTTTTTCATGAAAGCTTTGATCTCTTACTTCGTTGATCTTTCCACTCCCTCTTGGAGCTCTATCATAATCCTCACCGTAATTCCCATCGCTCTGAGCCAAATTCTCAATGAGTTGCATTCCTTCGTCCACGTTTTTCCCTAGGAAATTCCTGTTACTTGCGACGTGTCAAGTAACTTCTGATCCTAGGGACAACTCCTCGATAAAATGTGCTTAGTAGAGATTTGTTTGAAAACCCATGATGAGGGCACTTGTTCGGTGTACCCCTTAAAGCGTTCCCAAGTTTCGCTGAAGCTCTCGTTGTTCTTTTGAGCAAAGCTAGAAATGTCGTTTCTAAGCTTGGCTGTCCGTGAGGTTGAGAAGAACTTCTCTAAGAACTTTCTTTTGCAGTCATCCCATGTAGTTATGGATCCTGGAGTAAGCTCTTCTCCCATTGCTTAGCCTTATCCCCTAAGAAGAAAGGGAATAACCTTAGCTTAAACGCATCTTCAGAGATCCGTTTATCTTTGTCAGCCCGCACACGTCATTGAAGTTGTCTAAGATGATCTAGAGGACTTCAACTGCTAGCCCATGAAATTTGTTCCCCTGAACCATGTTGATCAGGCTAGCTTTTATCTCGAAGTTCTGCTTCTCAACGCGTGGTGGATGAATACCACTGCGATTGCCGTGTGCTTGGGTGCATCAAACGCCCCTATCACCCTCTGTGGTCTGGCTGCGTGGACAGGCGGGTTCATATGAATCCCCGCTCCCTGAATTTCTTCTCTCATCGTTTAGGAAATTATCTCCCATATTCAACCCAAGTGTTCGTGCAAGTCTCTCTCCTCTCTTCTAGCTCGAGTGTTGACTCGTTCTAGTCTCCGTATGTCAGAACCAACTGAACCAAGTTTTGTTGTTCCTTGGCTTCCCAGGTTCATACACTTTCAAGAAAGAAAGAATAGAACACGGTTAGATGGTACGAAAAAATAAAAAATTTAGACTCGCTAGAATCCAAATCCTAATGGCTATACTATGCCTTCCCCGGCAACGGCGCCAAATTGATTGCAAAGTTTTCGGGCTCTTGTGCACAATTAAACCTATTGTGCTCTATACCTCAATCCTAAAGGTATGTCGTATGCAGCACTTAAGGTATCGAATCCACAGGGAAGGAAGATAACAACACTAGGAATGCAAGAAACTAATCGAGCTAAACGGATTGATGTTTTTGGGTTTTTATGTTGTAACTAAAAGTAAATAAACAGGAAACTAAATATACGATGATATAATAAGCGAATAAGAAAAAAGAAAACTAAACAACTTAAGCAAAGACATCAAAATAACAAGAGACATAAAACACAAATGTAACTTCGAATTAAACAAGTAATGCAAAGCAAACTAACGACTTAAGCGGTTGATTTCAAATGCTAAAAGAATGGACGGTTGGAATGGCAAACGATAAAGAATGAATGATGCTTCAATGAATGACAAATTCACAATGATTATGTTTCAAACTGTATTGACATGAATCACTTAACTAGATTAGTCCACTCCCGTGGTACTAATCCTTTTGCAAACCGATTTGGTTAGCTAGACTTCCGAATGCAACCAAACGATTAGCAAACAATGAACACTAATTCATATTTGTCATCAAATCTTCCTTAAAACTCAACTCCCGTTGGTTAAGGAATAGAAACGCACACATAGATAGGTCAGATCGGTTCTCAACACCTTCCGGGTGAGAATCGATCATAAATCTAGAAAACTCTCTTTCGAAGCTCATTTCTAGCTTTAAGAACAATCTATATGTGAAGATAAACAATAATCAAACACTAAACATCACAAATCAAGCATCAAACATCCTAAATCTACCAAACCAACCATCCAAAAGAGATCTACTCACACATGCTCAAATCAAGAAAATAAACCATAGAAATGCAAGATATAGAAGACATAATTCAGATTTTATAAATAAAAATGAGAAATCTTCAATACATAAGAGTAGATCTAAGTTTTAAAAGCATAAGAACATGAAAACTTGAGAGAAAAATGAAGAAGAAGACTTCAGGATTGTAGAATGAGTGCCCCCCCCCAGTGGTTGAGTGTTTTAAGGCTTTTAAGGTGGTGAGTTCGCAAGTGGAGAAAACAGAGAAGAGGTCCGCGAGCGGTTGTGGCAAGCGGTTTCAAACCGCTCACGAGTCATTTTAAGCTTGGTGATCGGTTTTGGCGAGCGGTTTAAAACCGCTCGTGAGTCCAGGTGCATTCCTCAGCCATTTCGCCGCTCGGTTATGGAAATCGGTTTCAAACCGCTCGGCTTGACATGTCTTCACTAATTCGGCCATAACTCTTGAACCACGTATCCAAATGCTCTGAAATTACTTCCATTGGAAAGCTAACTCAATCTCTCATCTTTTGCATGCAGAGCTTTGAAGCTAAATCGCAGTGGAAAACGTTCGTCTGAGTCGATCTTTGAGATACTTGGGGCTAGTTCTGCATCGTTATTTTCTCCTTTTCCATTTAAAAGTGCGTCTCCCATTATTACAACCTGAAATTGTCCAAAACACATAAAACACACACCAAATACACACAAATACACAAAAGAAATTCTAAAAATGTAAAAATACTTAGTTATACCTTAAATGCATCAAAATACAAAGAAAAAGCAAATAAAACACAATAAAATGGATATTTACAACTATGATAAAGTGATAAAATGCATAGTTATCACTAATTCAGCTAGTTCCTTGAAAGATAGACCAGTCAATTATGAGCAAGAATAAGCAGTTGACTAGTCTATCCATCAAGGAACTAGCTGAATTAGAGCGCGCAATTAGGAAGCAAAAGAAGCAAACAGATATGAACAATCCAATTGTGTTCACTCGCGATGAGGCTGGAGTTTTGAGAGATCAGGAAGGTCATATGTACAATGAGCAAGGACAGCGGCTTGATGCAGAGGGGAACGTCGTTATCCCTTCACCAATAGCCAACGAAGTTGTCCCACCTGCTGTGCGCGGGAACGTTGGGAATGCTTTGGTTAATCGCGCTAGGACGCTTGGAGAGTACAACAGACCCGATCAGTTCTATGCCAACCGGTCTGCAATTCGTATTCCCACCTTTCAGAGGAACGACTTTGAGCTGAAACCTGCATACTACACTCTTGTGGGTCAGCACCCTTTTCACAGTCTTTCTCACGAGCATCCCATGGATCACATCGAGAGGTTTGAGGATTGGGTCATTAGTATCAAGTACAATGGAGTGCCAAATGAGTTCCTTTTCTGTAGGCTTTTTCCATACTCTCTTGGTGGGGATGCAGCTTACTGGCTGAAGCAGTTGCCTCCCGGATCTTTGAGCACCTGGGAAGAGACGAAGAACGCGTTTCTGAAAAACTTCTACGATGATGCGAGATCCGAGTAGTTGAGGAACAAGATTTCCCAATTTTCTCAGGGAGCAACAGAGGCGTTTAAAGCTGCTTGGGTGAGATTCAGATCTTATCAGAGAGATTGTCCGCATCACGGATTCATACAGGTTCAGTTGGTGGGTATTTTCGTCCGAGGGATCGATTGGAGATATCAGATGGCTCTGGATACTACGAGCAATGGTAATTTCAACACGAGATATCCCGAGGATGCTTATGTGCTGATTGAGAACTTGGCGTGTAGAAATAGTACCAATAATGCAGATTACGAGCGGAAGAAGCACAATGGGAACATTGATGGATCGCAGATTGCTGAGGTGCACACGCAAAGCTGGATTCACTGCACAACTTGTTGATAGGCAAGCAGAAGAAGGATGTACACTTTGCTGAAGAAGTCGAGAATATAGATGAGGGTGAAGCGGAGGACGTTAACTACATTGGTGGTAATGGTTTTCAGAATCAACCGTATCAGTTCAACAACAACCGAGGTTTTACCAACAATTCTCAGCGAGAAGGATTCAAATCTGATTTCAAGCCCTCAAGTTTCGGAGCAAACTCCTTTGCTTAGAAACCGGTGCAGAACAGCGGATACACTCGCACATACGAGAGTTCATCTCACCAAACCCCGCCACCCAAGACTAAGGAGAGCAAGATTGAATCTATGCATGAGCAAATTCTTGAGGGGCAGCAGAAGATGACTGTTGATTTCAACGGGAAGATGGATGCCCTGTACACCTGATAACTATGCATTTTATCACTTTATCATAGTTGTAAATATCCATTTTATTATGTTTTATTTGCTTTTTCTTTGTATTTTGATGCATTTAGTGTATAACTAAGTATTTTTGCATTTTAGAATTTCTTTTGTGTTTTTGTGTGTATTTGGTGTGTGTTTTGTGTGTTTTGGATAATTTCAGGTTGTAATAATGGGAGACGCACTTTTAAATGGAAAAGGAGAAAACAACGATGCAGAACTGGCCCCAAGTATCTCAAAGATCGACTCAGATGAACGTTTTCCACTGCAATTTAGCTTCAAAGCTCTGCATAAAAAGATGGGAGATTGAGTTTGCTTTCCAATGGAAGTAATTTCAGAGCATTTGGATACGTGGTTCAAGAGTTATGGCCGAATTAGTGAAGACATGTCAAGCCGAGCGGTTTGAAACCGATTTCCATAACCGAGCGGCGAAATTGCTGAGGAATGCACCTGACTCGCGAGCGGTTTGAAACCGCTCGCCAAAACCGATCACCAAGCCTAAAAACAAAAAGGTACCTAGCCTAATGTCCATCTATTGATGCCATATGAAACTATTATACATCACCAGCAGTTTGACTAGCGAACTCTATGCTGACAGGAATAGATTCATAGTCGCAAGAATGAAATGCACAACCGAGAGTGAGGAAAAAAGTGGTATATCCATAATTGAACTATCAAGGCATTTCTAAGATAATATTAAAAAAAAATCTCTCTTGAACCACATATTAATATAATGATCCACATAATACTCTCATAACTACAGCACGGAGCAAAAAAGACACCACTGAATCTGCTAAATGAGGATGTAACAGCCCTAAGCAATGATACCCAACACACGGAAGACTTATACCTATCGATTTCGATTGTGTATGCGTTTGAAAAGATTCCGCATCTTAACTCATCTTGGTAGGATCGAAAGTGAATTGTTACAACCGACCATGCTGTTCAAATTAGGTATCTCTGGCTAAAGAAAGACGCAAAGCCGATGATGAATTTGAGATGGATTCTGCCTACGTACAGAATTCAATCTAGAGATAAGTTAGCGACAAGAAGCAATAGAGAATATGTTTATAAGCCTCCGATCACTTACACCTTCAAGAATGAAGTCCAGCAGAGATAACCATATTACACCGATTCGATTATTCCTTACCTGAGGGTATGATGTAACAAGTGAATGTTGTTCTGCTGCGTTGCATAGAGCGCCTGCGTTTGTGTGAGAAGAATGTAGCAGTGAACACGTTGAACGTGAGGGCCTACCGTGTGTACGCCGACTCGTCAACTACTTGATAAGCGAAAGAGAACCGCCTAACTCCACGGTATGCAAAGAAGAAGTTCTACAAGAGTATTCAACAATATTTTTGGGATGAGCCGTATCTTTATCGGCGCTGCAAAGGATGCTGTTGTGTACGGTGCATCTCAGAAGAAGAAGTTGTCGGGTTTGTTGGGTTTGTCATTATAACCTTAAACTATGGAGGACATTTTGCTACCTTTAAGACGGTACAAAAAAGCGCTGCAAGCAGGTTGTGGGCCAACAATGTTCACAGCGTTATGCTTATGATTTACATCTCTAAATGTGATGCTTGCCAAAGGAAGCGGCAATATAAGCTAGAAAAACGAATGCCCCAAAGCTTTATCTTGGAAGTTGAAATATTTGATGTTTGGGTATCGATTATCATGGGGCCATTCCTTCTTCACATTGGAACCAGTATATACTTGTGGCGTGGATTACGTTTCAAAATGGGTAGAAGCCATAGCAAGTCCGAAAAACGATGCAGCGGTTGTTGTGAAGTTGTTCAAAAGCATCATCTTCCCGAGATTTGAGTTCCACGATTGTGATAGTGATGGGGGAGTCACTTCATCAACAAGGTTTTCAAAAGGACTCATGAGAAGTACGGAGTTAAGCATAAGAGTAGCGACACCTTATCATCCTCAGAACAAGCGGTCAAGTAGAGTCTCTAACCGACAAATCAAGAGAATTCTCGAGAAAATAGTCGGAACAACAAGGAAAGATTGGTCTAAGAAATTAGACGATGCTTTGTGCATACCGCACCGCTACAAGACACCCATGCGGGACACTCCATTCAAACTTACTTTATATGGGAAGTCGTGCCATCTTCCTTTAGAACTGGAGTACAGCACAGCACGCATGGGCAACCAAACTTCTCAAATTTTGATCTAAAACGGTGGGAGAAGCGTTTTATCGAATTAGAAGAGTTAGAAGAAATACGCCAAGGGAGTTTGAACTCAGCGCCT
>SMJT01000010.1:739118-768871 GCA_004349715.1 Crucihimalaya himalaica
GAGCGTATGAAAACGCAAGGATCTATAAAGAGCGGAACAAGGCCTTTCACGACAGAAAGATCATACACCGAGACTTCAAGGTTGGAGACCAAGTCTTACTGTTCAATTCCCGGTTGAAACTCTTTCCTGGGAAGCTTAAATCAAGATGGTCAGGACCATTCACCATTAAGGAAGTAAGACCATACGGTGCTATAGTATTGTGGAACAAGTCCGGGGGAGACTTTATCGTGAATGGGCAACGTGTCAAACCCTACCTTGCCAATGAATACGTCGGAGAAGGAACTACGGTTTCTCTCTCGAACCCAACCAACACATGAAACATCGTAACGTCAAGCTTAGTGACGTAAAACAAGCGCAATAGGGAGGCATTCCCTAGGCTTCATTGTATAAATGTATATATGTTCTACTTTGATATTTTGAATCTTATTTGGATATGTTTTGCATTTCAGGAACAAAAATGATTGAAACAAGAAGGAGAGTACACGAGCGGTTTTGAAAATCGGTTTCAAATCGATTTTAATCAAAAATCGACCTTGTCGAGCGGTTTAAAACCGCTCCGAACTAAGGTACGTTTTTAATGCATTTCAGCGCTCGGGTATGATAATTGGTTTCAAATCGATTTTAAGGAAAAATCGACCTTGTCGAGCGGTTCAAAACCGCTCCCAGCCCAGGTACGTTTTAAAAAAAATTTCAGCGAGCTGTTTTGCAAATCGGTTTCAAACCGATTTTAATCAAAAATCGACTTTGTCGAGCGATTTGAAACCGCTCGCGAACCCAGAAAACCTTAAATTTGTTTTTGCAAAATCGCAACCGCCGTCGCTCCCTCATCTTCAAAACCGATTCCAACACTTTTCAAAACCGAAAAACACCCATAACTATCTCGATTTTCACTCGATTCTCAAGATTTTTGGCTCTAATCAACTCAAAATTTCGAACCCTTTATGATTCTAGCATCCATTCTCACAATTTGCAAAGGTAAGTCTCCAAATCCTTTGATTTTTGGGGGCAATTTTGTTGGGTGAAAAAGAGATTGAAGTTTCAATGGAATTTAAATCCTTAGGTTTCATGTCAATCTCTTATCTAGAATGGATTAGAGAACGATTTACAAGTGATTAATTGCTGGATTACACTAGTTAAACCGTTTTTTGATTCTCAATTTGATTTGAAATCTGACCATACTTGTGTTCTTAAGAAGACCATGTGATTAGAGTCGATTTTTGTGCTTAAGATGAAGTTCATGAATGTTACAATCGATCCTATAATGCAATTGTTAGAGAAATTAGGTGAAATTAGATTTTGGACCGATTGGGAACTCGAATGGGACTCGGGAGCGGTTTCAAAACCGATTTCAAAACCGCTCATGATGAAAATGCTATGAATTCCATATTTCGATTGCTCTATAAGCTTGTAGTTGGTCATTGCAACCTGAATGTATTAGGCAAACAAGCTTAAAGATTGAATGAATTGATTCTAAATGAATTTTGGAGTTGAAAATTGTGGATTCGATTTGTTTTTACATTGACTCTTATTTTGGTCTTGTGAATTTTTGGTATGTCTATGCTTGTGTCAATACAATGGGATTGCTAGATATCTTATGCATTCATCCTCTTCTATGTAGGGATTTCAATGGCTCCTAAGCGACGAAGAACGGGGAAAGAGCCTGTCACGGAAGAGTTACGGGCACCTAAAAAGACAATTTGGGGAATGCTGGAGAAGTACGACCTCGAAAAATTTGACAAAGTCAACGTCCATCCAACACGTTTCATTGAGAGAGATATACTAGAGAAGATGGGTCTTTTGACAGACGTTGACGTTCTACTAGAGAATATGGGGTTGAATTGCCTGTCGCACTTGGATTACCCGACATTCGAGACCGAAACCAAACACTTTCTCTCGACCATTAAGCTCGAATATGCGAACCCGAAGGACAAGAAAGCGAGTGAAGGGTTCATCAAATTTAAGGTGCACGATATGAGCTACAAGATGAGCATCTTCGAGATATGCGACGTGTTCTCATTCCCAAAGAACGAGGTGATAGCTTTTCCTGTGTTCAAAGGCTCGAATGATACATGGGACACAATCGCCCATGGAGACTACATGAGCAACTCCGCCAAGATGACCTCAATCAGAAACCCAGTCATCCGCTATGTGTGTAAGCTTCTTGCCAACACATTGTTTGCGAGGAAAGAAGCAGGAGCAATCACGATGAAGGAGCTGAGTCTCATCTACTTGGGAATCAAGCACATGTTTGTGCCAGCATTTGGATCTGAATTTGACAATGGAGTGAATCTAGGTTGTGTTCTAGCAGCAGAGCTGGTACTCATCAAGAATTGGGCAAAGAAACCTCAGCCACGAGACCTATGGATAGGAGGTATGCTCACACCTTTGATGGAAAGAGCTGGTGTTAATCTTAAGAACTGCACACCAATCCCGCGGAGGAACCACTTGGATAGAGAGTACTTGACAGGGTCATGGTTTTTGAAGGGCAGAACCACTCCAAACACATTCCACTACAGAATCAAGACTCGACACAACTTGAACAGGACATTTGAACTCCCGAACATAGGTAAGACGAGCATCATTACCATGGATAATGTCATATTTGATCTTGGGGAGGATGAGTTCCTGGAACAGGTATTGAATCCAATGGTACGCGCTGATGCTGAAGAGGAAGTTGAAAAAGATGATCTCCACGAACTCAACAGAATGGAGCTACCAGAGATTGACTTTCCAGTCAGGACGACACGAGAAAGAATACTCCACCAGGCGTACAAAGCACTTGCGTTTGATTTTGAGAGTAACCACAAATACATAAACCGCCGCTTATACATAACAACCTTTTTCCACCAAGCCAATTGGAGTAGATCTATTGCCCATAAATAAGAATTCATGCTTGAATAAAAACTGAATGTAGGGAGTTGATTGACGAGAAGGCATGCATGTATTTGTTTTGGATCTAGAGTCGTGATAAGTCTTGAGAAGTTAGAGTCACATTGAGATACGTTTAAGCAATGTCGTGGCATTATGTTGGGCTATCGTATTGAATGCATCGAACCATTCTCGGTTTGTCGATTCTTGTTTGCTTGAGGACAAGCAAAAGGCAAGTCNGTTTTTGTGTGTATTTGGTGTGTGTTTTGTGTGTTTTATGTGTTTTGGATAATTTCAGGTTGTAATAATGGGAGACGCACTTTTAAATGGAAAAGGAGAAAACAACGATGTAGAACTGGCCACAAGTATATCAAAGATCGACTCAGATGAACGTTTTCCACTGCGATTTAGCTTCAAAGCTCTTCATGCAAAAGATGGGAGATTGAGTTAGCTTTCCAATGGAAGTAATTTCAGAGCATTTAGATACGTGGTTCAAGAGTTATGGCCGATTTAGTGAAGACATGTCAAGCCGAGCGGTTTGAAACCGATTTCTATAACCGAGCGGCGAAATTGCTGAGGAATGCATCTGACTCGCAAGCGGTTTGAAACCGCTCGCCAAAACCGATCACCAAGCCTAAAAGGACTCGCAAGCGGTTTGAAACCGCTCGCCACAACCGCTCACGACCCTTTTCCCTGTTTTCTCCACTTGCGAACTCACCACCTTAAAAGCCTTAAAACACTCAACCACTGAGGGGGGCACTCATTCTACAATCCTGAAGTCTTCTTCTTCATTTTTCTCTCAAGTTTTCATGTTTTTAAGCTTTTAAAACCCTTATCTACTCTTATGTATTAAAGATTTGCCATTTTCATTTATAAAATCTGAATTATGTCTTCAATTTCTATCATTTGTTCGGTTTATTTTCTTGATTTGAGTATGTGTGAGTAGATCTCTTTTGGATGGTTGGTTTGGTAGATTTAGGATGTTTGATGCTTGATTTGTGATGTTTAGTGTTTGATTATTGTTTATCTTCACATATAGATTGTTCTTAAAGCTAGAAATGAGCTTCGAAAGAGAGTTTTCTAGATTTATGATTGATTCTCACCCGGAAGGTGTTGAGAACCGATCCGACCTATCTATGTGTGCGTTTCTATTCCTTAACCAACGGAAGTTGAGTTCTAAGGAAGATTTGATGGCTAATATGAGTTTGTGTTCATTGTTTATGAATTGGTTTTGAGCATTCGGAAGTCTAGCTTCTTAATCGATTTATAAAAGGATTAGTACCACGGGAGTGGACTAATCTAATTAAGTGATTCATGCCATAAGTTGAAACATAGTCATTTGTTGAAATTGTCATTCATTGAAGCATTATTCATTCTTTATCGTTTGTCATTCCAACCGTCCATATTTTTATCATTTGAATTAAACCGTTTAAGTTGCTAGTTTGCTTTGCATTGCCCGTTTAATTCGAAGTTACATTTGTGTTTTATGTTTCTTGCTATTTTGAAGTCTTTCGTTTAAGTTGTTTAGTTTTCTTGTTTCTTATTCGCTTATTTAATCATCGTATATTTAGTTTCTTGTTTATTTACTTTTAGTTACAACATAAAAACCCAAAAACATCAACCGTTTAGCTCGATTAGTTTCCTGTATTCTTAGTGTGTTATCTTCCCTTCCCTGTGGATTCGATACCTTAAGTGTTGCATACGACATACCTTTAGGATTGAGGTATAAAGCACAATAGGTTTAATTGTGCACAAGAGACCGAAAACTCTTGGCAATCAACACCGATCTGAATGGAAAGATTGAAGCCCTTAACATTCATCAGAAGAAGCTAGAAACTCAAGTTGCTCAGACCGCGGAAGTAGTTAAGAGACAAGACTGTTTCCTTCTAGGGAAAACAGTGAATCCGAGGGAACATGTTCATGCTATCACCTTGAGGAATGGAAAAGAAGTCAGTTCAGGAATGAAAAAGGCTTATACTGCAACGAATTTCGTCGATCTTGCTGTAGATGGCGACGATGGCACTCCCAAAATCACACAAGTATTGACCGATACCCATCCAGTATCGACCGATACCAGACAACATCGATTGTCTAAGGATCTGCCGAGGACGTTTCAAAGCCACCTGCATCGATCGACTCAAGCCCAGAAGTCGAGAAGAAACAGATTGCAGTGAGTACAAGAAGAATCTACGTGCCCAAGATACCTTTCCCTCGACCTCCTACCAAGACCAAGAAGGAAGTGGAAGAAGCCAGATGTAAGGCAATGATAGAGAAGTTGATTGTTGAGCTTCCTTTTGTCGATGCTATCATGACTTCGCCAGATTTCAGGAGGTATATCAAGCGGATGGTATCAAGCAATGTGAACCTTGAGGAGGGAGTGATGAGGATTACTCATGAGTGCAGTGCGATCCTGCTCAACAAGATTCCAGAGAAGCTGCCAGACCCAGGAAGTTTTGTGTTGGACTGTATAATTTTTACAGAAAGATTCGAGCAGTCTCTCTGCGATCTTGGCTCCAGTGTCAACCTTATGACGTACTCCATGGCTAAGCGAATGGGAATGACAGATTTCACGCCTACCAGAATTTCTCTGATTTTTGCTGATCGCTCAGTTCGATTTCCCGAGGGATTACTCGAAGATGTTCAAATAACGATCGGGGACTGCTTAGCCCCAACTGATTTCATTGTCCTGGAGTACGACGCAGAGGCAAAGGATCCACTCATTCTTGGAAGGCCCTTTCTAGCAACAGCCAGAGCTCTGATCGATTGTAAGAATGGGAGGATATCTCTTAACATCGGTGATTTGGTCATGACTTTCAACATGGAGAAGATGATGAAAAAACCCGATCACTGATGGGCAAACGTTCTTGGTTGACACTTTCAGCGACATATCTGATGAGTACTTCATAAAGATGCATCATGAGAACCCGCTAGAGAGAGCACTGGTCTGTTAGGTTGACTCAGAGGTATACTCAAGTGATGTTGTTGCTGGATACGCTAAGATGCTTGACAACAACCGAGGAGCATCGGTCGATACCACTGAGAATATCGATCGACACCATTCGCCTCCACCTGAAGAGTTGGTCGTTACATCTAAGCAAACCGATTCATTTGGTGACTACAGTGAGGAGAGAGCTCCTAAGATCGAACTTAAACCACTCCTAGCCAATCTAAGGTATGTCTTTCTTGGTCCAAATTCCACATATCCTGTAATTGTAAATTCTTCTTTGAACAACGCAGAGGTTGCCTTACTGCTGAGCAAGCTGCGCAAGTATCGCAAAGCTCTTGGCTATTCTCTCGATGTCATTTCAGGTATATAACCAGACCTGTGCATGCATCAGATTCATCTGGAGAACGAGTTGAAACCTTCGATCGAGCATCAGAAAAGGATTGACCTGAATCTGAAAGATGTTGTACCTATGAAAGGAGGAATCACTGTGGTGGAAAACGAGACGGACGAGCTGATCCCAATAAGGACGATCACTGGACACCGGATGTGTATTGACTACAGGAAGCTGAATGCTGCTAAAAGGAAGGATCACTTCCCACTGCCATTCATCGATCAGATGCTGGAGAGGTTAACAAGTCACCCATACTACTACTTTCTCGATAGGTACTCAGGTTTCTTCCAGATCCCAATACATCCGAATGATCAGGAAAAAATGACATTTAAATGTCCTTATGGCACATTCTCTTACAGAAGAATGTCATTTGGATTATGTAATGCTCCAGCCACTTTCCAGAGGTGTATGATGTCAATGGAGGTGTTCATAGATGACTTTTCTGTTTACTGATCTTCATTCAAAGGCTGTCTAGATAACTTGCGCAAGATACTACAGAGGTGGGAGGAGAAGCACCTGGTCTTTAACTGGGAGAAGTGTCATTTTATGGTTTAGGAGGGCATTGTTCTTGGGCACAAGGTTTCTAAGGCTGGGATCAAGGTTGACAAAGCCAAGATTCAAGTTATGACGAGCCTTCAACCGCCACAATCTGTGAAGGATATTCAAAGCTTCCTTGTTCATGCCGGGTTTATCGACGATTCATCAAGGACTTCTCCAAGCTAGCCCGCCCACTAACTGCCCTTCTATGTAAGGATATCACTTTCGATTTCACACCCGAATGTCTTGTCGCATTAGAGCAGATTAAGAAGGCATTGGTTAGTGCTTGTTGTTCAACCACCAGATTAGAACCTCCATTTTGAAATTATGTGCGATGCGAACAACTTTGCAGTTGGATCAGTTCCCTGTGCGACAACAAACATTATAACTAGATTCATGATTAAAATAAATAAATCTGTGCCTCAATTTACAACCGCGACTAAGCCGAGGCGTGTAGTTTTACCATCACCAATGTTAACTTGTAATCCCGTAGTTAGTAAATCGCGACCAAATCGCAAGGAAACCCGGAGCTTTTCCTCGATCAGGTTAATCTATTGGGCGACTTTCAATTGACCTTAATTCCATCCAAAGGAAAGTTGTGGACCACGGTTTGCCGAGAAAATGTTTCTGTCTGGGAAGTATCTTGTCTCCTATTGGGTCGTTGGATAGTCTTCCAAACGTAATTGGCTAATAGTGCTTGATTAAATAGGTGTAAATTACTAAAACCCAATCCTCCACCCGCTTTTGGCGTTGCTAGCTTACGCCAGGCCACCCAAGGGAGTTTACGGCGTTCGTCTGTAGATTCCCACCAAAACCTGGTCAGCATACTATCCAGGTCCGAGCATAATTCTAGAGGCAGTTGGAAAAAATTCATGGAATATATCGGCATCGCATACGCCACTGGTTTAATAAAAGTCTCTTTACCGGCTGCCGTTAAAAATTTGTTTACCAACCACTCACTTTATTCTGAACTTTATCCCGGATATAGTTAAACATGTCCTTCTTGCGTTTTCAAATTGTTCTGGTAGGCCTAAATATTTTCCACCACCGCCCACATTTGATATACGTAAGATATGCATAATGCGTTAACGGGTATGATGGAACACTCGGTTTCCAAAAGTGATTTTGATTTCTCAAGATTGATCATTTGACCCGAAATCATTTCATACTCTTTAAAAATATGGAGGAGATTATTACTGTTCTGTGCATCCGACTTCAAGATGAAGATAGATTCATCAGCAAACAGTAGGTGTGATATTGTTGGGGCCCTATTACACAACCGGATTCCTTAGATAGAGCTAAGGACATCAGCACACAAAATAAAGAGGTAAGGGGATAGAGGATCCCCTTGACGTAAACCATGGGTAGTGATCAAAACCGAAAAAGTAACCGATTTTATGCATTCCATAATCCAAGAAATCCATTGAGGAGAAAAAATTTTCTCAGAGAGAACTTGTTCTAAAAAATTTCATTCTATACAATCATAAGCTTTGCTTATGTCAGTTTTAACGACCATATAAGAGTTATCACAACGTTTATGTACCCGTAAGGAATGAAGTACTTCATGAGCAAGTAATACATTATTCGTTAGGTGACGTCCCGCTATGAACGCCGCTTGATGCTCGAAAACAATGTGAGGGAGAACATTACAAAGCCGGTTCATTAAGATTTTTGATATAATCTTATAAGATACATTACAAAGGCTGATCAGGCGGAAATCTTTCATGGTAATGGGGTTAGTCAACTTAGGTATAAGGCACAGGTTCGTATGATTCCAGTCTCACCCCATCTGTCTCGTAAAAAATTGCTTAACTTCACTAAAAATGGTATCACCAACGTAACTATGTCCCAGTATCGTAGAAAAAAACCCGCATTAAACCCATCGGTCCAGGAGTGCGAGACAGTCCAATAGAAAACAGGGCAGAACAAACCTCAGCCATAGATACATCACTAACAAGCATCTTATTCATATCTTGCGTCACTTGTGGCATCACAGACCTCAGAGCGTTGGAAAAGTGATTTGGGGCCGAACTTGTAAAGAGGTCTTTGAAATATTTCTTAGCTTCCTTCCCAATGTTTTGGTTACCATATAAAACCGATCCATGTGCGACTTGAATCGACGTGAGACGGTTTCTTGCTATGCATTTCTTAGTGGAAGCGTGAAAGAACCGTGTGTTACAATCATCCTCATTAAGCCATTGGTTCCTACTTTTAAGTTTCCAGTAGATCTCTTCATCTCTATAGGGCTTGCAAAAGATTACTTGTAAGTATATTAATTTGATATGTTAACATGTTTGGATCGGAGTGTGCCTTATTAGTAGAGGAGATTAATTCTTTAATCCGTAAAATAGAAACTTCTCCGACCTTGTTCAGTGTGTCATCGTATTTTTATTATGGCAGGACAGTGATCAGATTCTATCATTTCAAGGTATTCAATCTCTGATGCATGAAACAGAGCCTTTCATTGGTCACTAGCCATAACGCGATCAAGCCAGCACTCCACAGTATAAGACCTACGTTTTCCTAACCACGTCATGTTACTACCTTGGAACGGAAGATCTTTAAAACGGCCTGTGTGAACCATATTTCTAAAATCTTATAAACTCCAAGGTTCACGGATCTTTCCACCACGTTTTTCATCTGGGTTAAGAACTTCGTTAAAATCGCCACACATCAACCAAGGACCATGACGATTTTAAAGAGATCCGTTCAAGTTTTTTCCACAAAATATGTCTTAATTTGCGTTAAACAAACGAGCAGTATAAAGAAAGATCTTTATTAACAACCTTACAATCCATAAGTCTTGCATTTACTTCATAAAAACTAACAGAAACAGATTTTTTCCAAAGTAAAGTTAAAACACCACCAATGCTTAAAGGCGAAACACACTTAACAAATTCATAACCTAATTGAACAGCATCATCACAAATCACATCATCAGGATTCTTCGTCTCGATGAGAAAGAGAATGTCCGGAGAGTAAGTCTTCTTGATTCCCTTAAGGCGTCGAACTACCAGATTCCCTTTCAAGCCCCGGCAATTGCAAAACATTGTATTCATTTCACATCCGGTGGTTTCTGACCCACCATGCCGTCTCGATTGTTGGTGTTTGAAGTGGAGGCACTTTGCTCCAGTGTTTTTGCGTACGATGTGAAAGGCTGAGGCTGAACCATAAACCAGTTATGAACTTCAAGCCTTTCAGATTTGCGGCGTTGTCGTTTGGAAATGTTATATGGTGGGTGTCTTCAATCGCATAGGCATGACGCATGTCGCAGTAAAGTAAGGGATATGTTAAAGTTTGTTTTGGTTGCGGTGGAGAGTCAAGTTTACATTGAATATATCATTATATCATATGCTGTGCACAGCTCAGATATAAAAGTTTAAGCAGACAATTTTGAATTTCCTTAAAAACAAGTCTTAAAGGATTACATTATATGTATGCCAAATATATATTGAAGTTTATCTGATCATGCTTGTCCAAGTTTATCCAAGATTATATGAGTCATCAATGAGATATTGAATTCATTAATCTTGAGATATAAATCGACAAGTCTTACTTGATTCAGAGATCGCTTCAAGTTATATCTTGTTTTGCTTGTGTTAGACAACATTGTGAACGATACGGGACAATTTCTCTAAGTTAGAAACCGGACATGCAACAATCATATGTGTTGTCGTCCTTTTCTTTTGGGTTTTCACGAAAACACAATTTCAAAAACAAACTAAATTGAAAACAGAATTTTATAGAATCGACAGAGTTAAAACCCTAAGATGGAAGAATACAACAACAAAAGAGGGGGTTTTTAGGTTTGTAAAACAAAAAGTTAATCGAAATCTTGAATCTAAGTGAAAAATAAAACCTTGAAACCAAAGATTAATGGAAATTATGAATTTTAATAGAGGAGATTTTGATACGAAATTACGAATTGTAAAAAAAAAGGAGATTTTTGAATCTAAGTTCCAAAAATAATGATTTTGATTTGAAACCCTAATCTGAAACCGCAAACGTAATTAAGATTCGCGAAATAAAAAGAAAAATTAAGCGAATTGTATAAATCTGAAGAGAAAGAAGTTTTGAATCCAAGAGAAAAAAGTTTTAACCCCTTCAAAATTCGATAAAAACAAATCTTTAAAAGAGGAGATTTTTAACGGAAATTACAGATTATAAAACAAAGAGATTTTTGAATCTAAGATCCAGAAAGAATGATTTTGATTTGAAACCCTAATCTGAAACCGCAAACGTAATTAAGATTTGCGAAATAAAAAGAAAAATTAAGCGAACTGTATAAATCTAAAAGAAAGAAGTTTTGAATCCAAGAAAAAAAAGTTTTAACCCCTTCAAAATCCGATGAAAACAAAAATCTTTAAAAGGGTTTTTGATTTGCAAAACACGAAATAAACTGAAACAACAAAAGATTTTAAAAACGAAAAATTAAACAAACATATATGTACCTCCCTGTGATGATAGCCTTTGACAAAACTCTGAATCGCTTCAAAGAAGAAAAAAACGAGAGCCAGAGCGAGAGAAGAAGGAAAAAAATATTATGAGAGAACCATCTGCAACAATTACTTAATACACTACCTAATAATATATATATATATATATATATATATATATATATATATATACACACACGATTTAGTGACCGTTATTGAAAGCTTATAGACGATTTAACTGGATATTGAAAGCTTAGTGACCGTTATTGAAAGCTTATTGGGCCTCATTAAACCTTCTTGGACTTAAACCGTCTTAGTTGATATGTTTTCCTTTTTTTAACTGGATAGAATTTTAAATACACTTACCCGTTTTTTAAATTGATGAAACAAATTATATTGACTGTTTTTATTGTTATTTATGATGATTTTTTTTTTTGTGATTGTTTTTATGTAGTTATAAAGTTAGATCCATATTAGCTCAAGATATCAACTATGCACTTCTTCAAAGTAAATATTATTAACCAAAATTGCATTGTTATGATGGATTGGAAGAGACTTCTTAGGGATGGGATGACAAATGCGCTCAATTAGAACAAGTTATAGAGTAGGAAGCAATACCTGAAAAATGAAGTTTCTCCTTTTCTAACTCAATTAATATGCCTAATCGGGTTTACTTCATGAGAAAGAAAGAAGCTAAGCCAGAAGAGAGAGTTCTTATTAAGTAAGATCGCAGTAGCAGTCAAGAGCAAATACCATCATGGAGAGCTGTAGAAGGATGAGAAATTGGCTAACGACAATAACCAACAACAATATTTAACATTCATCCGTGTTCTCTCATACGCTACATATTTTTGGTTAAAACCCCAAATTCATCCCAAATGATAAGATCTGTTTTTTCAAGTAATTCTGAAAGCATGGTACCACAACTGATGTTATACATACTGTCTTGATGAAGATCTATCGGGATCTTGAAACGTGAATGTGCAGTTCTGCCGTTAGGTAAAAATGTAGCCGCAATTCCAGATGAAGCCACTGGTAGTACAATTTTCCCTTGCGATCTTAACCTTGAGATGATTGTCTTTTATACACTCGATAACAGCATCATATACTTTTTGAATCTGTGTCAACATTGGTTTAATTATTATTGTAATTTAGTTAAACTTAAATAATATGTACATATCTTATTATATAATTCTTATGTTTTCAGCAGTTGTTCCAATGATTTTGCAGCCTTCTTCATCGAATATAACCAAAGTTGCATAATCTTCTCCGTCATCTACTATTACTTCAATTTTGAAACTGAAAAATAAATAATTTTTTAATATATGGAAACTTAATAATAATTTACTGTATATAATAATAATAATAATAGTAATAACAATAATACTAATAATAATAATAATAATAATAATAATAATAATAATAATAATAATAATAATAATAATAATAATAATAATAATAATAATAATAATAAAATAATACCTTAAGTAACTTAATTTTCCCCTTTTCCAAATTTATTCCTTTTCTTACGAAGATTTTAGCATATAATACTTTTGAAAAACTTTCGTTTTCAATAAAACTGTCGTTTTAAGTAACTTAATTTTTTTCTTTTCTAAATTTTTTTTTTTTCTTACGAAGATTTTACCATATTCCTTTTTCTATTTTTCACTTTATTAAATGTTAGTTTTTATTAGTTTAATATTTTTCATAATATATAGAAAATAAATAAGTTAGCTATTCCTTTTCAATGGTTTTAAGTAACTTAATTTTTTCCTTTTCTAAATTTATTCCTTTTCTATTTTTTCACTTTATTAAATGTTAGTTTTTATTTTTGGTAAATTAGAAAAGGGAATAAATTTGTATATATTTCCTTATAATAATATATTAGCATATTTGTTTCCTTATAATTAAATCTTTGACCTTTTTTTACATCTTTTAAATTTTTTTATTTTGACACGTGTCGAAATCTTGAATTGAATAACATGACACGTGTCACTATCCGATGAGTTACTAACATTTGAAACCCCTCTTTTATATAATAAGATTTTAACATTTGTTTCACTAATCTTAAATGTGTATTTTCTATACTACTAGATTAGGCCTCGCATATATACGCGAAGTTATAATTTAATATTTTAAATTTATGAGAAAAATATTTAAATTTGAAAAATAAAATTAAATCACCCGTAAAAATAAATATCTAATATAAATATTTAAAATACCTATACAAAATCATTAACCAATATAAAAGTCTAACAAAGTTACAATTGTTTATTTGTTTTGATTATATATAGCCTGGTTTATTTATATTTGAATAAATTTATTTATTTTTAATCATATTTAACATTTTTTTTCTTTTCAAAATAACATAAAAACAAGTTAGTATTGTTATTCAAAATATCTTTGTTTATTGTCTTTTGAATGATATCCATTTTCTGAAAATAAGAAGAAAAACCAACCAAAATTAGAGAAAAATTTAATAATCATAAAATTATATAAATAAAAAAACTACAGCAACCTCATAATAATAAATTAAAATAACCTTTAAAAAAAATAGATATTTTACCAATAAAATGAAGTTGAAGGTATGATGGTGTTTTTGAAGAAAAAGTGTATTGTTTTTGAGAAAACAACAGACTATTTATTTGTTTATATAGATCAATATTTACATTTTATTTTTTTTATTTATGATTAGAAATTTTATTAATTATGCAATTTTATTTTTCAAGAATTAGGCCCCGCATATTTTGATCATAAATAAATAAATTTTATTTTTCAAGAATTAGGCCCCGCGTATTTGCATAAATATTAGATTATAATTCCGGATCTCGTGAGTTACTAACTTTAAAAATTGTACTCTATATTTGCATAAATAAAAGTAGATTAGGCCCCGCGTATATCCGGATTTATAATCTAATATTTTAAAATTTATGAGAAAAATACAAAACAAAAAATTTTAAATATAAAATAAAATGACCCGTAAAAATAAATTTATAATAAAATATTGAAAACATATATACAAAATCATTCACCAATGGAAAAACTTAACAGAGTTACACTTATTTATCTATTTTGATTACATATAGCTTTGTTTATTTTATTTGAATAAGATTTATTTATTTTTATCATATTTAACATTTTTTTTGCTTTAATCAGCATAAAAATAGTTAATGTTGTTATTTTAAATTTATCTTCTCAGTGTTTTTTAGATGATAGCTATTTTCTAAATAGTATAAGAAAAACTAACCAAAATTAGAAGAAAATTTAATAATCATAAGAATATAGAAATAATTTTTTTACGAAAACCTCGTAATAAAAAATTTAAAAAATTTATTTTGAAAAGTAGAAGAAAAATAAACCAAAATTAGAAATAAATTTAATAATCATAAAATATATTAATAATTATTTTTACGAAATCTTATAATAATAAATTAAAATAAATTAAAAAGAATAGATGTTTTACCAATAGAAAGAAGTTGAAGTAGAATGATGTTTCTAACAAAAATATTTTGTTTTTTTGAAAAAATATGAGATTACTTATTTGTTTATATAGAGTTCAGAATTTACAATTCTTTTTACTTTAAGGTTAAAATTTTTCTAACTATAGAAGTTTATTTTTTTTAAGAATTAGTAATTTATATAATTTTATTATAGAATTTTTATTTTCTGAATCATGGTAGTTAATTATCTTTTTGTATAGTTTTTTATAATCGATTTTTAACTTTTTTTCAACTTTGACACGTGTCGGGATCTTGAATCGATTAACACGACACGTGTCGCGATCTCGTGAGTTACTAACTTTTGAAAACTATAATTTATATAATAAGATATTTGTTACGATATGTATGAAATTTTTTTGATAGTTTCGAATTAGTTAATATCCAAAATTATATAAAAAACATTTAAATAATTGTTTCTCCATTTCTCTACTTCAGTGAAGTTCCTATTATATTAAACTCTCTATGAATGTTAGTCCTCCAGTTATATTTAATATCTAAACGTTTTTTCTTTTGCTACTTTCTTTATGTCTTATTACTAAAGTCGTTTCTAATAAAAAGAGAATGATAACCGCCAAATGCGGACAAATACACAGAAAAAACTATAAATATGATTAAAAAAGTATTTCAGAATATTTAGATTATCTTCATTTTTTTAATTTTAATGTTCGTATATTTTAATATATTCGTTTAGACATTGCTTTCACTATTCATCTTTGACTAAACATACTCTATTGCTTACTTTCACTTTTTCTTCCCCACGTAGTAGGGATAGCTACCTAGGTCATATTTATATGATTTCACAAATTTGTGCAATTGTTAGTGAGCTATTGAACAAATTTTATTCTCATTTTCAAAAATTTTGGGTCTCAAATTTTTTTTTTAATTATTATTTTAACCCAAGGAAAATATCAAATACCAGTTATATATATACATTGTTCTAAAAATCTCCGCCTAAATCCGATTACTCTCCGCCTAGGCGCTAAGTCCTCCCCATCCGCTTTAATTAATGACTAATCCTTTTAAAAAATCAGTTATCCGATTACTGTCCGCCTAACCACTCATCCGATGATGTGGCAGAACAAGAAGGCTTCACTTGGAAAAGACCGTGTCATAATGCATCAGTCAAGTCAACTCCTTCAACCCAATCAACACGCCACAGTACTACTCACTGTAACCATTCTCTTAACTTTCCTTGACCTGTCTGTTTCCATTGTTCTGATCGAATTTTCTCGGCACTGTTTACGCGTTAAGCTTTTCATCTTTTAGCCTGAAAACAATATTCATTGGGGTCAAAAAAGATGAAGAAGATACATGTTCCTCCAGAAACAGGCAAGTTCGTGTTCTGTCTCTTCGTCATCTTCCTGTCTTGTTGCCATGTATGTTTCTCGGAGCTGTCTTCCAACCAGACAAACACAATGATCGAACTCTCAAGGTTGCTTAATATCTCGGATTGGAATCTTCCTGGTTCTGAGAGGAATCCATGTTCATGGAACGGTGTTCTCTGCAGCCGACCAGACAATGGCTCTGTGATTAGCCTCTCTGTCTCTGGTTTTGATCTCTCCAATTCTTCCTTCTTACCACTTGTCTGCAATCTCCAGACTTTGGAGTCTCTTGATGTCTCCAACAACAGATTGAGCTCAATCCCAGATGGGTTCATTACAAATTGCGAAAGACACGTTGAGTTGAAGCATCTGAACTTCAGCTCGAACAACTTTTCTTATTCTCCTAGTTTCCGCGGCTTCTCCAAATTGGCAGTTCTTGATTTCGCTTACAACGTGTTGAGTGGGAACATTCGAGACTATGGTTTTGATGGGTTGGTTCAGTTGAGGAGTTTGAATCTTAGTTTCAATAGTTTAACTGGTTCTATTCCAGTTAATTTGAGCAAAAGTCTGGAGAAGCTCGAGGTTTCAGATAATCGTTTGAGCGGTACTATTCCCGAGGGCATTGAAGGTTATCAAGAACTAAAGCTAATAGATCTCAGTGATAATCAGCTTATTGGGTCAATCCCAAGTTCATTGGGAAACCTCTCCAAGTTAGAAAGTTTACTTCTTTCCAACAATCATCTTCGCGGGCCAATCCCAGAATCACTTTCAAGCATCCAGACTTTGCATAGATTTGCAGCGAACCGTAACCAATTCACCGGAGTAATTCCATCAGGGATCACAAAATACCTCGCAAACTTAGACCTCAGCTTCAACCACCTTAACGGGTCGATTCCAGGTGACCTTTTGTCGCAGCTTAAACTCTTCTCTGTGGATCTGTCGTCTAATCAACTTGTTGGATGGATACCACAAAGCATTTCGCCTAGCCTGGTTAGGCTGAGACTAGGAAGCAATAAGCTAACAGGGCCTGTGCCCTCTGCTGCATTTGTATCACTGCAGAACCTAACCTATCTGGAAATGGACAACAACAGTTTAACCGGCCACATACCTCCTGCATTTGGAAACCTTGTGAGCTTGAATCTCCTGAACTTGGCTATGAATGAGTTCAGCGGAATCTTACCTCCTGCATTTGGAAACCTTAGCAGGCTTCAAGTGATAAAACTGCAGCAAAACAAGCTTACCGGAGAAATTCCAGATACTATCAAGTTGTTAAGTAACCTCTTGATTCTTAACATCAGCTGGAATTCTCTGAGTGGATCTATGCCACCATCTCTTTCACAGCTAAAGACACTTTCCAACATGAACTTGCAAGGCAATAATCTGAGTGGTACCATACCTGATAACATTCAAAATCTAGAGAATTTGATTGAACTTCAGCTCGGACAAAACCGGCTAGGCGGGAGGATCCCAGTAATGCCACCAAAGTTGCAAATTTCTTTGAACCTCAGCTACAACTTGTTTGAAGGATCTATCCCGACTTCATTGTCTAAACTTGACCGCTTGGAAGTTCTTGATCTGTCAAATAACAAATTTTCAGGTGAGATTCCTGATTTTCTGAGAAATTTAGTGTCCCTTACACAGCTTATACTCTCCAACAATCAGCTTTCCGGAAGTATTCCAAGGTTCACGCATAATGTTTCACTCAATGTCAGTGGAAACCCCGGGATCAAGTTTATAAATGAGGATGAAGTCTCTATCCAGAGAAAGCCATCAGGAAAAAGCAAACTACTAATGGTTGTTACATTTGTCGTCCTTGGAGTTCTTGCTCTAGTGGCAGGGATCATAACTGTCACCGTGCTGAAAATTTCTAGGCGCTGCAAGGGGATCAACAACATGCAGGTCGACCTGGATGATGAAGGATCAACTGTTCTCCCCGAGGTCATTCATGGAAAGCTTCTCACTTCAAACACTTTACACAGATCAAACATCAACTTCGCCAAAGCTGTGGAAGCTGTTGCTCATCCAGAAAATGCTCTGCATCAGACAATATTCTGGAGTTGCTACAGGGTAGTCATGCCCTCTGGTTTAAGTTACTTCATCAAAAAACTTAACACAAGAGACAGGCTTTTCCAGCAAGCCAGCAGTGAGCAACTAGAGCTAGAGCTAGAGATGTTAGGCAAGCTACATCACACGAACGTAATGGTTCCACTAGCTTATGTGCTCTATTCAGAAGGATGCTTGCTCATCTATGACTTTTCTCACACGTGTACCCTTTACGATGTTCTACACAACCATAACAGTGATGTGGTTGATTGGACAAGCAGGTACAGTATTGCGGTTGGCATAGCTCAGGGAATCTCTTACTTGCATGGATCCATATCCAGCGGTCGTGATCCAATCCTTTTACCAGATCTCTCTAGTAAAAAAATACTGCTCAAGTCGCTAACTGAGCCTCTAGTAGGGGACATTGAACTGTTCAAGGTAATAGATCCTTCCAAAAGCAACAGCAGCCTCTCGGCAGTTGCAGGCACCATTGGCTACATTCCACCAGGTGAGTACAAAACCTTTTCGGGTTTGTCTAAGAAACATCAGCTTTCTTAATCTTTCACTTTTAATCTCTTCATCAGAGTATGCTTACACTATGAGGGTAACAATGGCCGGGAACGTCTACAGCTTTGGGGTGATTCTTTTGGAGTTGTTAACTGGAAGGCCAGCGGTAAGCGAAGGAAGAGAATTGGCTAAGTTGGTGCAGAGTCATTCGAGCCAACAAGAGCAGCGCAACAACATTCTTGATCTCAGAGTGAGCAAAACATCAGCTGTAGCAACAAAGCAGATGCTCCGTGCCCTCAGTGTTGCTCTTGCCTGCATAAACATCTCTCCTGGGGCAAGGCCAAAGATGAAGACTGTCCTACGGATGCTCACAAGACTCTAAGTTAAAGTATCAGATGATGCATGATGTGTAAAATTTTGCTTGTTAGTGTATATCTAAGCAGCGTATGGAGGTTTCTTTCCTCTGGCAGTCTATTGTCTGCATCTCCATTTTCGAGATGCTGAGAACCAAGATGGATCTAATGCATTCAGAGTTGTGGTTTAAAATTATCAGTCCATATTATATTCACCACATGAAGTGGATATATATGAAAAAGTCAGCAGCAAAATAATGTGAGAATGCCTTTCAGTGCGCCAAATGTTGCAAAGATAGCTCAAACAAAGAAATGATTATGTTCAACATTACTCTTAAAAGGTCGACTCTATCAAAGAAACTTATTACCGCAGAAATACAAGCTCCCATGGAATCAAAATCATTGAAGACTGGGATGCGAAAAGCAGTAATTTGGCCTAGAATGTCAGGTCCTTTGGGTCCTCAATAATGCTTGCCAATGTTTGCAAGAACTGTGCGAGATCAGCACCATAGATGACACGATGATCTGCTGTCACATTCACCTATGGGTGTGCAAGTGACCAGTCATCATTAACAAGTTCCCAGGACAACTCGAGAAGAGGAACAAGTTCTAACGATGGTTGATAATAAGATTTACCTGCATCTGGTTTTTCATGCCAATGCGGCCGTCTTTAGTAGCAACCACTGAAGGTTGAGATGCTCCTACAGCCATAATTGCTCCCTTTATTGATCATAGACAAGAAATTCATGAGCTGTTATTCTTTAGCATAGTTATTAGGCTAAAAGAAATAAACTAAATAGTTTTAGAAACTAAATTAATGTGTGTAAATGCATAAAGTAGAAAGCACTAACAGTTCCAGGGGGTAGAATGGCATCAAACCGATCGACGCCAAACATTCCAAGGTTAGATAGAGTGAAGGTACCTGGCGTTAACCGGAAGGAGGAAAAAAGAATCAATACTCAAACAATCTTGACTTCTAATTATGAACGTACCTAGCAAACATTTCCGTTGCAAAATCTCAAACTCAAATCAATTCTATATTCTAGTATTAGGTTTACCAGTGTTGTACTCCTGAGGCTGTAGCTGCTTGGCTCGGGCCTTATCAACCAATTCTTTCCATTTTCTAGACAATGAATAAATGTCAACCTGTTTACAAAAGAGAGAACAATCTGTTGATACCGGTTTTGATTACAGAATAAACTCAAAACCTGTTATAAAGCATACAAAAGAAAAGAACCTTATCAGCGTTCTGAAGCACCGGAGTGAACAGACCACCATCAATAGCAACAGCAACAGCAACGTTGATGCTTTTGTTATACACAAAACTGTTACCATCTCTACAGGAAGAGTTTACAACTGGATGTTTTGCCAGTGCGAGTGCAGTTGCCTTAGCTAGGAGTGCCGTCATTGTCACACCTTTCGACTTAATCTAAACCAACCAAACAAAAAAAAATACTAACCAAATCAATATATAAACTTACTGTTTGGACTCAGTGTGTGCTTGTGATACGCATCACAAGTTAATATCATTATACTTCAACTAGCTATCTCTCATAATCTCATTCTCTGATTACTACTATTGTTCAACCAGATATACATTCGAAACACTACTACATATTAACCTTGGACAAACGAGACCCTCAAATCATTGGTGAACGATTCTATGGGTTCCTTAGCCATCAAATTGCCTAGCAACTGAAGCATCTAGGTGACAAAAGTGCATGAACTCTAACCCTACAGTTACAATCTTCTTCAAAGTTTCCAATAATAAAGTTCAAAAAATTTCCATTCATTTGTATTATTCCCATCAACCAAATATTATTCTTTCAATTTGCAATCACAATTCAATCTATTCCAGTTTCCTATCATCTCAACCAACATAATTTTCAGAGCTCACTCACCTTCTTGTAGAGAGCATCAAGAGCATCTGTAGTGATCGTGTATCCGACTCTAAAAGTAGGAACCGCAAGACTCTCCACCATATTCCTGCTCACAGCCCCCTGCATTGTCGTAAACGGAACCACCGATCCCAGCTCTACACCAGGAGCTGCCGCTACCTCCTTTACAGCTACCGCAGCTTGAACTCCTCCTCCAGCTGAAACCGCCTCAACATCTTTAGCCACAATCCTTCCCATCGGTCCACTTCCAACTAAACCAGCCAATTCAACCTTCAATTCCTTAGCTAACTTCTTAGCATAAGGAGACGCCACAATCCTCTTCCCTCCTTCAGACGCGGGATGCACCGCAGACGCAGCCACCACCTTATTCGACACCGGAGCAGCGATCTTCTTCTCAACAGCAACAGGTGCTTCAACTGAAACCGTCGGAGGAGAAGCCTTAGAATCGCCTCCACCAGAAGCTTTAGCCTTAGCATCAGCGATCTCATCTTCAGTCTCAGCTAACAAAGCAATAGCGGAACCAACGGGAGCAACACCACCTTCTTCAACCATGATTGCAGCAAGATAACCATCATGAAAGGTCTCAACGTCCATATCAGCTTTATCAGATTCAACAACAACAACACTCTCTCCTTTGCTAAGCTTATCGCCTTCGGATTTAACCCAAGAGACGATTTTTCCTTCGGTCATTGTCGAACTTAGTGCAGGCATGAAAATTTCTCGGATCTTTGCTTGGATTGGGATGATACGGGTCTTTACCCGGAAACCCGAAACGGAAGATCGTGTTTTCGTGGGAAGAGAAACGGATGGTAAGAAGGGTGTTTGGAGAAGACGAGACATTTTTCCAATTTCGTTAATCGCAATGCCAGAGAGAGAGAGAGTGAGAGAAATGGGATTTAAGGGGAGAGAGAGAGAGAGAGAGAGAGGTTCCTCGGAGTTATCGAAGAGCAGGCGGAGTGAGTTGCCAACTAATTTACCGGTGACGATCACTGTGCACTGTACTGTTATATTGAAGGTGTGATACACGCGCGTTTTGTTGTGGGCTATTGGGCTTTTCCGAAGGCCCGATAGATCATTATTGTGTAAATCTTCAGGAAGCTATATCACATTTATCACCCTTATTTATAGTTCACTTTTTACTCGTCCTAGACATTAGGTAACTTCAGGTTATTGGGATCGGGTTATTCGGTTAGAGAAAAATTCGGTTTTCTAAAAATCTTGCCGAATTAAACCGAATTTTTATTCGATTCGGTTCGTTCGGTACTCGGTTTATTCGGTTCGGTTTTAGGGTTTAACTTTTATTCCGAAATTAACCGATTTTTTTCTGATTTGATTATATTAAACCGAATTAGACCAATAACAAAGATAATGGGCTTAAAATTACAAACAAAGGAATAGTGGGGCAATTACAAACAAGCCGAACTTAAATAACGAACCAAACCTAAACCCAAACCCAACTAAATCTAGGGTTTACAGTTTTGCTAAGCCGCCGCACGACAGAGGCGGCACGACGGCGACGAGGTGGCACGATGGAGACAACGTCGATGAGACGGCACGACGGAGATAACGGCGAACAGAGGGCATGACAGAGACAACGACGACGACGGCACGAGGGACACAACGACGACGACGGCACGAGGGACACAACGACGACGACGGCACGAGGGAGACAACGACGACGACGGCACGAGGGAGACGACGGCGACGGGCATCGCTTACTTCGGCGATAAAACTCCACGAGATCTGTGAAGGCTATGCTCTCGCCGTAGCTACCATATCTGTCAAAATAACAACAAATCCCCAAACATCAAAAGACTTCGATGATTAGCGAGAAGCATAAATCAAACGAAGAAGCAATTAAGTAGAAAAAAACAAGAGCTTACCCTTAAGGATGTCGCGGTTACAGGTTGAATCCCTGAGAAAAGGGTCCTCTTAACCACGATTGAGATTTGAGAATGAAAGAAGCGGTAGAAGATGTTGAATAATGAAGGAGAAGAGATATGATGAAGATTATTGAGAAGAAGAAATGCTCAATGATGAACTTTGCTCGGTTTTGCAAGAGGAGCAGAGCCACAGAAGAAGAAGTAACAAGATTAGGGTTTCAGTGACTTATTAACTTATATATGGTTGCGGAGTCTCGGTTTAGAGAAAACCAAAATTATCCGATTACCGAACTGTAAATAACCGAAATCCGATTTCCCAAATTAACTACGCCGATCGGTTTAATGCTCTTCGTAATTTCGGTGCTGATAACCGAAAAAGTTGACTCAATTGGGTCGGTCTATTCGGTTTTCACCAAATGTGCAGGACGACTTTTTTTACCCACCGTCTCTTTACAAATGTTTGTTTTTGTTGTGAAATCAATATATATATATATATATATATATATATATATATATATATATATAATTATGTATATATATGTGTATTTATCTAGGTGTTGATTTTAGAGTGAGAGAGACACAAAACAGACAAAGTGATTAATCTTTCTTATTTCATGTATCATGTATTATTACAAAATATCACACACACCTATTTATAGTAATCTAAATATCATCATGATGTGATGATACATGGAAGATGACTAATCCATCAAAATGATGAGTAGTCACTTACTGCACAAGATGAAGACACTTAAAGGCTTAGTGTAAACTTAAGTTATGAATAATCAATCCATATTATCTAATACTCTTCCTTGAAAAATTTATCATTTATGCATTACGTATTGTCTCGTTAAAAACCTTATCATGGAAAAACTCAATGGATAAAAACCATGACAAGTAAAAAAGAGTATAGTAACGTAAACTCCCCTGAAAGATGGATATGATACTTTCTTCACAAATTTCGCAGATGATGCATTCTGATATTTTTAATATGCTTTCAAAAAGTTGAAGTATGAAGCGCCTTAATGAAAAGATTTGTTGCATTGTCACTTGAACGAATGTAATCGATGTCGACTTCCGATTTTTCACGAGCTTTTGAGTATATGAGAAAAATCTTGGAGAGAATTTTTTCCTCCTATCACTCTTGGTATATCTTTTCTTGAGTTAAGCAACACATGCACCGTTATCCTCGAACAATTTTGTTAGTTATTTACTTGTAATTATCCTGCTAGCTTCATGTATAGGATGTGTCATGGACCTCAGCCATACACATTTTCTCTAACTGTGAAAACGTATCCGGTTTGTGATCGAGCTTAATGCGGATCATAAAAATATTTTGCATCTGCAAAACCAACCAGACAAAACGCAAAGTTTCAAGGATAAAATAATTCCAAGTCAATCATACATTGGAGATAACTCTTTATCCTGTTCCAATGTTTGCGTATAAGGGATGAACTATATCTTGCAATCAGATTAGTAGCAAAAATATATATTTAGTCGAGTATAATTTGCAAGATACATAAATGCACCTATAACACTTATACAAGACATTTCAGGATTTAATACTTCTTAACCATCTTCACAAGACCGAAATGAATCCTTGTCGCCATCATCTGATTTATTAACCATCAAATTACTCATAAGAGTTGCTTTATCCATCTTAAAGCACTTTAAACCCTTTTTAGTGTAATGTACATATATTTCATCTTGGAAATGCTCTATCTGAAGACCGAGACAAAAATTTGTCTTTCCAAGATCTTTCATATGAGTTTTTGCATCATCAACTTCCTTTTGAGTTCCAATAATGTTCAAGTCATCAACATATACAACAACAATCACAAATCCAACCAAGATATCTTAATCAATACGTAAGTGCATATCACATTGTTGACATATCTTTTCTTCAACATATATTCACTTAAGCAATTATACCACATGGACCCGGATTACTTTAATCCTTAAAGTGATCGTTGTAACCTGACCGAACAAATTTCTATGGATCCTTCTAGGACTTTTGATCATTCGGGGATCTTAAATTCTTTTGATTCTCATATATATGTTATTATCAAGTGATTCATATAGGTACGCAGTCACAACATCCATAAGGTACATTCTCAAATTTTTTAATGTCGTTAGGCTTATTAAATACATAATTGTGATTGCATCCATGATTAGGGAATATGTTTTATCATAATTAGTTCACAGTATATAAGAAAAAACTTTTGCCACAAGTGGGGATTTGTATCTTGTGGCCTCGCTTTCTTCATTTTTTTCATACAAAGCACTTGCACCCGATAGGTTTTCCATCTTCAGGTGTAATAATAATAAATCTAAAATATATTTATTTTTATTGGGGAAGAGTAATTCATTTCTCATGGCCATTTGCCATTTTTCTCAATCAAGCTTTTTCTGGCACCCTGATACAAACTTTGGGTCTATTATTTTCATAATCAACTACAGAAAAAGAGAACATCCCATTTATATCATTTGTTTCACTTCTAGCCCATAATTTCCCACCTTGGACGAAGTTAGTGTAATCCTCATTTTTCAGCAACATGTTCGTCTTTTAGAAGAATTCATTTATCTTTTTATATAACATACCTTTCACTAGGTTTATAATTTAGGATGCTTGAGGACAACTTTTTCCCTCCAAAGCCTTTTCTGCCAAATTATTTTTATCATACTCGATAACTTTATATGAGTTTTGCTCAAATAGAGTTTCCGAAACATAATTCATATATCAATTTGGCCAATCTTTTTTTTATCTTATACACTTGTCCTTGTAGTGAGATTCATGATCCTTATTTTCTTTCTACGCTCATCTACGGAATGGAGATTCATGATTCTTATATTCTATATGCATTCATCCAAGGAGCAGAAATTCATGATCCTCATTTTTTCTTCATGCTCATCTATGGAGTAGAGAGTTATGATTATATTGCGCGCTATGTCATTCACATTGTCGACAATCATTTTTATCTTTGGTTCCATATTCTTTGCAATTACATGGTTAATGGAGATCTCTTTATCAATATCATTGATTTTATTCAAGTACATGATTCTATTATTAACCATGTCAACAGTTTCATTACTTCTCTTTTAATAATCATTTGCTCCTTTTTTATTTCGAGGATTTTCTTTATCTTTGGAACCAAAGGGATATATCATATTTTCATGTTTCACACGTGTTATAAACTCACTTTATTGGAGCATTTTTAGCTGGCATATGAGATTTCTCTGAACTTCAAGTTCATTATTTATTTATGTGAGGATCCATAGTAAAATCTCATCCATCAACTATTTATTTTCATAAATACTTCTCGCATTAGATTTGCGATATATATGAATAGTGATCCTTTGGACTTTTGAACTTCAAGCTCATAATTATTTGTTTAAGGATTCTAACTATTCCTGTTTCTCTTCATAATGATGGGAGAAAAGTAACATCCACAAAGGATGGAATACATAAGCTGGAAATGAATCTCAACTCTAATAATATTGAGCCATCATTTAGAGATTTGCTTATTGAAATATTTGCATATTATCACTATGGATAAACAACATAACCTATTTGGGTTATGGATTATATATTAAGATCTTTTAATTTTTTTTGGTGTGGGACTCTTAATACTCCTTTTAAGATGATAGCTTTTCATTCTCATACATCTTGGAGCGATTGTCACTCTTGATCGGTTATATTTGGGGAGTAATGTGGAGGTTAATAGAAGAATCAAACTATCATACTTAATGAGCTCTTTTAACCAAAAATGGTGATTTGACCAAAAATCATAAATTAGAGAACATCATTGGTGACTCCTCCAATGTATGTTTTCTCTCAGATGTAATGCAAAGATTTTGAATGCCCTTTATAACTATGTTTGCATATATCTCTGGAACTTAACAACTTTTCGTGAGATATAGGGGAATACTAAATTTGGTTCCAGTTAGCATTAAAAACGGGCTCATTGGGCACAACTGGAATAAACCAGTCATTACTCGATTCTTACTGGATTTCTTGAAAATAGTCCATTCTGAACAAACCCCACTAGACAAAAAGCCGACCTCCAAAAGAACGAAATAATAGTTCGGCAATCTCAGGAAAATAAAATATACAGATTCTTAGTCGATTTTTCTCTATCTCCTCCGAGATTTACGGCAGCTTGACAATATTTTCCAACGAAAATATTGGAAACAATCCTTATCCTTTGAGGATCAACCTCTGTAAAAAAAGAAGCTCAAAGACCTGAAGAGGGATCCGCAATTAACTCGAAGAACCCTATATATATTAGCTTAAGAACAGAGAACTCAACAATTTCGTTCTAATAGAAAAGAGAGAAACGATATTTGTAATTTGTTATTTGGCTCCTCGAGATTAATAAACCTTTTATAAGAAATTTCCTACTTTTTTTTTATTATTTTGTGCTCGTTTTAGCACGCACAAATTGGCGCCGCCTGTGAAGACTTTTCTTACAAAAAGGCTACAAGCTCAAACTATGAGAAGAGAAAGACAAGATCAAACTATGTCAGGAAACCAACCATCCAGGCAAGAGGAAACGGCTAGGGACACTATCACCACAATCGATGAGACCCTGCCTAATCTCGGAGAAGAAGCTCCCTTGATCGTCGAGGACCGCGAGGATGAGGAAGAGCTCAGAGAAAATGAAACCGACAATGATGGTGAAGAAGACGACGTCAAACACATCGACATCCCTCACAATGAAACCTAAGCCGCACTTAACAACAATCTGGGGACTTCCAAACAACAGCGGGCTCTATACGATCTCATCCTCGAGCAGTTTTCTATATAGGGAAAAGCAATAAACAAGCTGTCACATCGTGTCACGACGACCCCTCAAAATAGAGCAGCCAAGAACCGCGACAAAAGACTTTCGGTAACGCCAAGAGCCCTCAATTATGGAAACATTTTGAGCAACCATGTTCGATGCATAACGACAAACCTCCAATGTGGCGGTACATGATCATGCAACAATCAGGCGATCTATGAAACCCCACTAAGGAAGGAAGAGAGAAAACTCCCCCGCGACCGAGAACTAGATCGAGTTCTGGAGCAAACGTAGAGGAACCCTTTCACAAAGCGCATATCAAGCGTTCGGGTGCCATATTACAAGGTGAAGCTAAAAAAGACCTGATAAGCTTTGTTACAACGTTCTTTCTCGCTATCCAAAGGATACATCTATTAGAGTGGAATAAGGAGAGAAGAGGTGGAGGACTAAGTCATGAGGACAAAACCGAACATCTCCACTCTAGAGAAGAAGAAGAAGAGGAGAGTCAAGGCCGCGGTTATGAAGACAAGGCCGAAGACCACCTCAAGGCATTTCAAAGAGGAGAAGAAGGTGCCAGTCAAGGCTAAAGAAGCAATTGATCAAGTCAAGCGTCGGCCAATTAAAGAGAAGCTTAATTAAAGCCGAGGCCCATCAAAGAAGAAGGCCAAGATTGGTTCATGTCCAATGAAGGCCCAAGATGAGTTCTTCACTTAGCATTGCTGTGAAGAAAAGAAGGAACCCAAGCTCATCAAGACAAGACCAAGATTGTGAAGAATATTGGGAACCATCCGTACAAACGTCCGTAAAGTCCGTACGAACGTGAACCACCAACAAAGCCGAAATCATGAGAAGACTTTGGGAACTTGTTGCTGCGGTTTTGCAAGATGGTTTAGGCCTCTTAAGGCCCATTCATGGATTCAAAAGAAGGAGGAGCCATTGTGGATAAGGGGGAAGAGATTCAAATTAAAGGGGACCACTTTTGGAGGGAATCTAGCCACTTGTGTGGTGTGGACCACTTATGGGCTGTCTTTGAGCGCCTCTCCCCTTGTGTGGGCTGTTTCTAGGTTAAACTTATGTAGCCTAGGACTCTTGTAAACTCCTATATATATCATTGTAATCCCCTTATGTGAAACAACTCTTTTAGATCATAAATACAAGTATTTTCATTTTCTCTCCATTTCTTTGTGTTTAACCAATATTCACAATGTAGAAAGCTTAAGAGAAATGTTTAGAGGCTGCCCTAATACTTGTTAAATCTCACATAAACTCTTCTTATCTACCGCTTAGGAAAACGAGTTATTTGTTTGGTTAAGGGGATTCAATCACAAGTTGATTGTCTCCTCTCTTGTTCATGAGCTTTCTCTCATGTATTCCAACAACATCTGCCCCCGGAATACTCAGAGGCTCGGAATACTCAGAGGACTGGAATACTCAGAGGCTTGGAATACTCAGAGGTCAGACCATGCCAACTGTTCGTCGAAGCCCTGAGAGGCAACACCCTAGTTTTGTTTACTAGGTTAGAGTCCAACTCCATCAGCTCCTTCAACCAACTATCGACTGATACCCTAAAGTATCTAAGCAGTCGCTATAGTATTTTAGGGGTCGAACCAAAAAGACTCAAGATGACACTCAATAGATATAGAGATATGAACTAAGCTAAGCAAAATAGATGAAATCAAGAATAACAAAGCAATTAAATCAAGGATGTAAATCAATGGAGGAAAAACGCTAGGATTAGGGAAACTAGCAGGCAAATCAGAATTATCAAATCAAATCAATTGTCAGGAATAAATGAAGCTTCGCTTTCAAACTTGAAACACAGATGTAAAGTAAACCAACTGTCGTTGCGAAAACTATCTATGCCTAAACCTAGAATTCCAAATTCCTTTGCAAATTCTATGAATTTAAACAAGCATTAAAGTTCAAGTTCAAGTTCAATTGTTCACAAAATCCCTAAACCAAATTCCTTTGCGAATAGGGCTTTTGCTCACCAAACACTAGATCAGGCAATCAATCACACTATCGTGCCAATCAAACAACCTAAAATCAGATTCTAGTTCGCGAGGCTAAAATCAGCATTAATCTCAAGTCTAGGTGAAAAGCTCTATAGATTACTCCCTAACAATCAAATCAGATCTAACAATTCATCAGATACCCTTTAGCAACCCTAATCCTAACAAGGGATCTACTCAGACATGCAGAATGAAGCAAACAACATGATTGAATAGATCATCAAAGTAGAAATAACAAAAGGGTTCGAAATCTTCTCTCCCAAACAGAGTTT
>SMJT01000010.1:774062-818845 GCA_004349715.1 Crucihimalaya himalaica
AGATGTAAAGTAAACCAACTGTCGTTGCGAAAACTATCTATGCCTAAACCTAGAATTCCAAATTCCTTTGCAAACTCTATGAATTTAAACAAGCATTAAAGTTTAAGTTCAATTGTTCACAAAATCCCTAAACCAAATTCCTTTGCGAATAGGGCTTTTGCTCACCAAACACTAGATCAGGCAATCAATCACACTATCGTGCCAATCAAACAACCTAAAATCAGATTCTAGTTCGCGAGGCTAAAATCAGCATTAATCTCAATTCTAGGTGAAAAGCTCTATAGATTACTCCCTAACAATCAAATCAGATCTAACAATTCATCAGATACCCTTTAGCAACCCTAATCCTAACAAGGGATCTACTCAGACATGCAGAATGAAGCAAACAACATGATTGAATAAATCATCAAAGTAGAAATAACAAAAGGGTTCGAAATCTTCTCTCCCGAACAGAGTTTCAGACTTGTCTCCCTAAAGAACCAAAGTAAAATAATGCATAGAATAAAGCGTCTAATGAAGCGTAGCCTAAACAGGTGGCTGAAAACCCTATTTATAAGTCTAAAACACGTTCTGGGCTTTCTTGTAAATAATAAAGTCTTCTGGGCCAAGTTGCAGACTCTTAAAACTTGTAAAAACGCGTGTTTTCCCTTCCTGCAGTCGGTATCGATCGATACCAGCTGGTATCGGTCGATACCAGGACATTTCTGGTGTTTTGCCAGACTGGAGTGTCTTCACGAAAACTTGAATAACTTTTGATCGTACCGTTGGAATGGCTTCAAACCACTTCCAAATTAAAGCTAATCCATTGTTCTATCTCGTGTCCAAATTTGAGCTCAATCCATCGGTGGAAACGTCTTCAACGAATGCCACAAAGCTCCGAAATGCTCTAAAAACTCCAATTAAGCTCCAAACATGCTAAAACCTGAAAAGACTCTAAAAGACTACGGAAACAATAGAAAGACTCGATAAAAGGACTTATATCATGGTCTTAAATGGGTAAAAACCATGATATATCATCTATCCCATCGACCTACTATCTCTGCCCGAAATTCCTGAACTCAGACGGAATATTCACTTTCAAAGGAGACCAACACATCGCTCGAGGCTACTACATAATCGGAAAAAAGCAGCTAAGGTTGGAGGATTTATAACAATTATAGTTGAAAGGGAAGCTGGAGCTGGTACGATCAAAGAACCAGGATAGTCGCTATCCACCTCAGCAAAAAGCGTACATAAAACATCGTCCTCTTCGACAAAAGGCGCTGCATTAGCATCAGAGCCGACCTCGGGGAACTATTCCGAAGGGAACTGGTTAACTTCCTCAAAATTCGAGCGACAACCTTTGTCTGGTTCATCGATGACATGGTGGGAATAGATACCAACATAACAGCGCATGAACTAAACTTGTATCTGACCTTTAGACTAATACGTCAAAAACAACGTAAGCTTGGACCACCCCGAGCTAAAGCGGTACAAGATGAGACTCTTGAAAACCAAGATGAGTAAAGAAATTTACTATCTGGAATTGCTAGCAAACCTGGTGGCGTCAAGAAAAAGAACGGAAAATGACGTGTCTGCGTAGATTTCACCGATCTAAATCGCGCCTGCCCAAAGGATAGTTATTCCCAACTGCATATAGATCGGCTGGTGAAGGCCACCACAGGACACAAACTCTTGTCCTTTATAAACTCATTTTTTTGGCAACAACCAGATCAAGATGAACCCAGACGATCAAGATAAAACCGTCTTTATCACTACTCGAGGAGTCTACTGCTACATAATAATGTCGTTCAGGCTGAAGAACGCTGGTGCAATCTTTCGGCTCTTGGTTAACAGAATGTTCGCCGGAGAGCTCAGAAAAACCATGGAAGTCTACATCGACGATATGTTAATAACGTCCCTCAAACCCAAAGACCATATCTAGCATCTCCGCGTCTATTTCAACATCGTAGACAAATACGATATGAAGCTAAACCCTACCAAGCGTACCTTTGCGGTAACTTCTCGAGAATTTCTTGGATATATCATGACTGAACGAGGCATAGAAGCTAACCTTAAATAGATCAAGATGTATCAGAGCTTCCATCACCGAGAAGTAAGAAGGACATCCAAAAACTTATCGAACGAATCACAACTCTTAACCGGTTCATCACTAGATCAACCGACAAATGTCTCCCATTCTACAAACTCCTACGGGGAAATAAAGAGTTCAAGTGAGACGAAAAATGTGAGAACGCGTTCAACGAACTAAAGACCTATCTCACCTTACAGCTCGTGCTAGTCAAACCGGAAGAAGGAGACACCCTCTATCTGTACATCGTGGTATCCGATTCGTCAGTAAGCGGAGTACTAATTCACGAGGATCAAGGAGAGCAGAGACCAATTTTTTACAACAGAAAGGTGTAAAACGATGCAGAAACAAGATATCTGACCTTGGAGAAATTAGCTTTAGCTGTTGTCACTACCGTTAGATATTTGAGACTGTATTTTCAATCCTACTCGATTGTCATCCTTACTGACCAACCGTTGCAGACGATATTGCACAACCCCGTGAAATCTGGATGAATGGTCAAATGGGCGATCAAGTTTAGGGAATACTTCATCGAGTACCGACCTCATACCGCCAAGAAAGCTCAGGTCATTGCCGGTTTCATATCCGAGGTACATTCAAAACTTTTGAATGATTCGCTACCTGAAAAAGAATGGAAGTTGTACGTCGACCTGTCGTCGTCCCAACGAGGATCCGAAGTCGGAGTCTTCCTAAAGTCCCACACCTGAGTAATTTTGGAGCAATCCTTCTGACTTACTTTCAGCGTTCAAACAACGAATTCGAGTACGAAGCAATGTTGGCAGGCATGTGCCTGTTTAAGAGGTCAGAGCAACAAAACTCCAGGCCTACTATGACTCTCAACTCGTTGCAAGCCAGTTCAGTAGTGAGTACGAGGCCGAAAATGAAAGCATGTACGCATACCTAAAGCTCGTCAAGAATTTAGCTAGGGAATTCGAAAGCTTCGAACTCAGCAAGATACCCTGTAGTTAGAATGCCTTGGCGGATGCCTTGGCAGCACTCGCATCAACCTCTAACTCAGAGCTGTGGAAGACCATCCCGGTAGGAAAGATCGTGGCTCCCCGCATCTAGCCCGTTGGCGAGATATGTGTCATAAATGACACGATTACAGGGGGATGCTAGCACAACCCTAGGAGAACCCGACACAATAATGGAGGAGGCCATCGCACCTACCAAAATAAGATCGTTGCTGACTGCATGACAAGCTAATCAAATACATCGCAAGCAGAGAAGTTCTCAAAGATCGGTGGGCAGCAAGACGACTGAGAGCACATAGCGCCCCTTACACGTTATTCAATGGAAATTTATACCAAAGAAGCATGTATGGAGTATTACTCTCTTGCGTAGGAGCACAAGAAATAACACATCTTATAGAGGAGGTCTACCATGGCGACGTAGGAACCAACTCTGGTGGAAGAGCTCTGGCATTGAAAATCAAACGACAAGGGCATTACTAACCGACAATGGCCGCAGACTGTGATGATTTCGCACCAAAATAAGATCGCAGCCAACGCCATGCTCCCACAATACATGTGCCAATAGAGCTCCTGCAATCGGCCACACTAGGTTACCCATTCATGGGATGGGCTATGGACGCCATCGGTCTGCTCAGCAAGTCTCTGCATAACGAATACATCCTAGTGATGACTGACTACTTCACCAAATGGGTGGAAGCGGCAGCAATGCCAACGATAAACGCCACGACAACATAGAATTTCATATGGACAAAGATCATATGTCGCCATGGACTTCCGTATGAGATTGTCACACACAACGGCTCCCGTTCATCTCGGACCAATTCCAAGAATTTTGCGGGAAATGGCATATCTGTTTAATTTACTCGACGTCGAGATCCCCGCAAGGAAATGGGCAAGCAGAAGTGACCAATAAAACAATAATGGATGGCCTAAAGAAATGAGTTCAGAAAAATAAAGGAAGTTGGGCGGACTAGCTGGACGGCGTAATCTGGTCGCATCTCACAACCCCTCAACAAAGTACAGGTCGAACTCCATTCAGCATGGTGTACGGCATAGAAGCATTAACCCCTGCAGAATTGTAAGTTCACACTCTAAGACGAGTTGAACTTCCCAGCCAAAAGGATGTGCGACACTATACTCCAAGTTCGGATTGACGACTTAGAAGAGGTGCGAGGCGAAGCACTACTGCGGATGCAGAACTACCAAAACTTAGCCGCCAAGTACTACAACAAAAAGGTGTGAAACATGCACTTCGAGGTCGCCGACCTAGTTCTTAGGAAGGTTTTTGGAAACTCAAATGATGGACGAGAGAGAAGCGGAAAACTCAGACCTAATTGGGAGGGACCTTTATAGATCAAGAAGATCTTAAAGGCAGGAGTATACAGCTTGATGGACAAGTTCAACAAATTCGACAAAGAGGAGCCCATGGCCTGGAACTTAATCACCTTGAAGAAATTCTATCACTAGAACACTCAGGCAGCGCAATACTCACATTAAAAAAAACTAGCTTTACTTAATCCCCCTAAAGGGTATTTACGAAACTCATAGGAGTGCAGCTGCAATACTTAATAAATAAAGTATATTAAAAAAATTGAGTAATCCACCGATCTGCACAGTAAAACCAACAAGGATACAACTTAAAACTCGTCAAAAGGATAAACGCCCTTTTTCCATTATAGATTCTATTGTCGATATCGTCCTACCGACCTACCAATTCGGTTCAAACAGAACTTTAGACAAACCAAAATTGCCGAGTTAGAATTTACCCACATCGACTTTCTGGCCAGTTGATCGATTTAAGGGGTTCAACATGGATGCAAAGGCGAAATAATCCACCCCCTTTGTTTAAAGGTAAAAATCTGGTCAACTTGCTGCACTTAACTCTAAAGCTCAGACTAACAAATATATGCCGAGCTCAGTATTCGCACAATCGCATTCTACTTAGCCAGCGATCACAAGATAAGTTGGGATTCCACCTCACACCTATTTTTACCAATTGGAATCTAGTCCAGTACGGTACACAGGACAAACTCTTTAAAATAAATATGCATAGGAGTGTCAGAAGATAAGCTAGGAGACATCTTGCACTTACACTCCAAATTACTAAATTCCCCTCAGATGGGATAGTTCTTAACCAAGGGACGAACTATGACCTACCCAGACTAGCGACCGCTTCAAAATCAGAAACTTTAAACAGTCGTCTCAATTGAAATAAAAAGTTTACAAAAACGTAGACGATTAAAGTAACAAGTGATCCATCAATTTCAAAATAAAAGACTCGCTATGTGCCGAGCTAATATAGCTAAAATAAATTCCAAAACTCTGAATTCATTCATTAAAATGCCAACTATAACTGTAATATCGGCTTAAACATAATATACAACACATATATAAAAAAAAGAGGGTGGCAGGCTAAAAATTCAGCTGGGGACAAAAAAAATCAAAAAGGAGATTGCTCGTCAGTAACCCATAAATGAAATTTGGGTGGCCTCCCAAGCTTAGCAACAAAACTTCGCAGATCCTCGAGTATCAGGTACCTTGCGATCGATCCAATCTCGCAACCTCGGATATACTGTCAGACACCTTGCGATCGATCCTCTCAGCTATCCAAAAATACTGCAAATCGTGGCAATAATCGCGATAACATCCGCATATATGAAAAGATTACCAGGTACGGAACATAATAAATATACGAGGCACAAACAAACTATATTCTCCAAAAGGACATAAATTTCATATATTGTCAACGAACGACGCAACGTCTTTTGACCAAAAGGAGAGAAATCACCGTTGGCAACCAATGAAGGACACCGCTCTACCGCATCAGCGGAAGAACCTCTATCACACCGATCTCAATAATCACTCAAGAACCACGATATGCACGAAATTTTGTACAGGCCGTGCGCTAACCACTCTCGAGGATGAGATTCATACCACCGCCGCGACATCCACTAACAGAAACTGATTTTAACATGTCAGAGTTTCGTAACGACCATGAATCGCCGCTAGAAATCGATGTGTCTTGCCAGTATCTTCTTCATCAAGACGAGAAAGAAAACGCCACGACACTCGAAGACCAAGATATATATCCCTACCATGAGAGGTTAAATCAATTCAACACAAGACAGGCGATGGCGAGCTAGATACCCAAATAGCAAGATCGAATCCAAAATTTTTCATGATTAGGGAATAAAGAATTAGAGGTAAAAAGAAAGAGCGATCAAAATTAAACGAAAGATCAACGTTCTCGAATACAAAAATTGAATGTCCTAAGAGGAGTTTAATAGCAAGAGTCCTTCCTTTTAGAGTTTAATTCTGGTTTTCCTTTTCCTTTTAGGAAAATCTGGAACAAAATTTGAATTACGCTTCAGCCAAAAAAAAGGAAAAACTAGAAACATAATCATCGTAAAGCCTTACGGGCTTTGGCCCGTGCTCGACAACGCGAAGAAAGCCAAGCGAGTCATGGCTTTTGGGAGTCAACCTCCACAGGGTCGCCATCGTCAACTGATCTCTTGGAATCTCCAAAGAGTCCAAAATTTAATATTTGTTCATCGCCGGCAAACTAGATTTATACGACATCGTTCGAAGAATAGCGTGACTGAGCCAGAAGATTCAGGAAATGGTTTGACATCATGTTAAGATCGGCTTTTCCAGGCTCGATGACGTCAATCTTGCCGATCAAGGATTCAATATTTCTTCTTTTGATATCTAGGCTAGCTAGAAAACCTTTGTCGATTGTCAGACCCTTGGCCGCCAATTTAAGCCCTTCCTAGATTCCATCAATCTAGTTGAAGCAGCACAATTTCAGATGAACAATCGAATTCTGCTCTGCAACGTGCTTTTTCCTCCTGTCTAGACGGGTCTGAGCCTTCTTTGTTATGATCTCTACCGAATCAAAATGTGATATGCGTAACCAATCTATCTCAAAATCTGACTTTTCCAAGAGGAGCTTGACCTGATTGGAATGTCGAGATGCTATCATAGAAACTCGAGCTCGTAACGAAGAATTCTCCAATGCATATCAACGGTTTTTGGCTAAAAGTTGGTCGTGAAAATCAAGGATCTCCCGTTCAATAGCTATCGATTGGGCAAGTTTCTTCTCCATTTGAGAAGACTTGGCCTCCCACCTATCGGAACGCTCGACAAGTTCTTTCATTTGTTCTTTGACTTTCCCTAGCCAAAACCAAAAATTCTCAATCATATCATCCTACACCACTAGTTGATCGCTGCCAGAAAACTGAGCTTTCTTGAGTCCGGTCACACAAGCCCTCTTGGTCGAGGATGGGGAACCGAGAAAGACCTCGTTAACTCACCTCTTGGAAGTAAGAGCAAGAAAGGGAGCGGTAAAGTCGATCTGGTTGAAAACCTGACCTGCACGCTCGACTTGTTTGCCTTCAGAGATAGCCACCTTACCCCTGACGCCAACAGAAGGATAGAGATGAATATCATCATCATCAACAGGCCACGCTAACCGATGGGCCTGCAGAGGAACCGGACGGAACGTTATCATTGAGAAATAATACCAAAGAAGAAGTTATGTCGCCTGAGCTGATGGGACCACGGAGATTAGGTCGGCAACTCGCTCAGAGGCAATGCGTACGTCGGTAACATCCACCCCTTTTATCCTGAAAATGATTTTTTCGATAAGAAATCTCTTAATTTCGCGAGTGATCCTGAATCTTCCTGATTTTCTGGATCTTAGAAAGAGTGTGAGCAGATAGCTGTTTGACCAGGAAAGGACGAACTACGAAAGAAAAAGAATATAGGTTGGTATAAACGAGAATAAAAGATTTCGACACAACGCGAAGGAAAATATCCGGTGTCAAGTTCCACGCCCTCAAACATAGTGCCAAGGGGCATCGTACGACTTCACATTAAACCTGACAAAGAAATAAGACCGATTCCAGTTGGTCATGGTACTGTTCAAACCGCTAGACAACAGACTACGATCATTCCTTATAGTGACGTAGTAGGTTCCTTCACAATATGTATTCCTCTTAAATAAGGTGATTTCTTCAAAAAACGATACCGAAACCGGGTTGTCGGCCTCAACACCTAAGACCAAAATTGCAATAACATTGCAAATAGCTTAGGAAGTCACTTGGCAGATTGCCAACCCACGGTGAGAGCAGTATTTCGATAGGAGAGAGAGAAGCACATTTGATAAAAAGGACCGGTTCAAACACATGTAACCGTTTGGAGGAGTCCAAGGGCGCTGATGTTTGCTCGGAATCAAAAATGGATGCCACAGTGATCCAGTTGATACTTCCGGAGCATTCCCTCAACACTCTTCGATGAGTATGAGGTATGATCACCAAGGATTCAGCTAGAATTATCACTAGGGGCTTGATATCCCATTCCACCACGTTAAGGGATACCGCCCTAAAATCAATTTTACCAGAGTCTGCCATTATTTAAATAATAAAAAATATATAAATTATAGAAATATTAAATATTTAATAAAAATATTTAAATAAAATTTTAATATTAAAAACGATAATTCATAAACAAAAGTTAAAAATTAAAAAAATATCTTGATAAATTTATATAAATTTTATTTTAAAATTTAACTATTAAAATTTTATAAAATAATAAGGATAATATTATTTTCAAAAAAAAGATTGTGGAAACCCGCTGATCAAAATACGGTGAGCCGTATCTACCCCGTTATAACTTTTTAATTTTTAATGAACCCGCACCCGTGATCTGCAGTAAAATTTTGACATGCACCCGCCCAGCAACGAGTTTAATGAGGCGGGACCCGCGGGTTGTGGCTCAAATTGACCGGGCTACACTTGAGGACAAATATAGTATGCATTTGAGAACAAATATAGTGATGCATTACATGTTGAGCCAGTGTATATTATTTTTATTTTTTTCCATTAGATGAAGATAAAAACAAGGCAAAAATGCCCACAAAAAAAGGCCGCAGCCCCAGCAGAATAAGACAGACCTTACCTGTCTCAATAGTCCAGCAAGGGAATCCTACTCATGAGAACTTAGAACTAAAACAAGGAGTATTAGAATAGAGTTACCTAAACGGAAACATACTGAACCAAGTAGATAACAGAGACTCCGAAAAGGACGTAGATGCATTTGCCCTGGATAGGGGGTCGAGTCTTGCTGTAATCTGAAGCTGGATCTCCTTGATTAGCGCCGCAGTTGAACGAGTGGTGTCTGTATGTATGCGCAGGTTCCTTTCTGTCCATATCAGATGCACACATGCCTGGAAGATTAACTTGATGATGTATGGAAACATTACTATTCCCAGATGCTTGCTGAAGCCAGAAAAGACATTTCATGAACTGGATGGGCGGGTGAACAGCTGCTCTTGAACTGAAAAAGCACCAGACTTCAGAACTGAACTCACATTCAAAGAATAGATGATCCCGGGATTCATCCTGCAGATTACATAGAATACAAGATGAAGGAATAGGGAAACCCCAACGCCTCAGCCTGTCCCTTGTATGGAGACGATTCCATGCCATAATCCAGCAAATAAAGGCATGTTTGGGGATTCTATCCTTAAACCATACTGATTTGTGCCATGGAAGAGTATTACCTTGAGGATTCAAAGCCAACCAAGTCTGAGCCGCCGAGAACCGACTTGAAGGAGCATGAGCACCTACCTTCCAGAGATAGGAATCGTCGTGAAGACAGTCAATGACGGCCTCAGGTTGAGGCAGGGCGCCCCTAAGCATCACCAAAATAGGATTCCGGCTACGACTAGTAGAGAACCTCCAACTTCTCCCCCTTATAGCTTCCCTGACCACTGCTTCTGCTGGAACTCCTACCACTAGAGGCCCAATAGGACCAGCCAAATCCAATAGAGGACCCAAACCTGTCCAATCGTCATGCCAAAACTTTGCTGTTTCACCAGAGCCAACTTCACAGACAAGAAATGGGCGTGCTAGCGGCCTGAGCTTGCATATTTTTTTCCAAATCCAACTACCAGAAGGTCCTGGATTCAACAATTCCTCGATCCTATCACCAGAGCCAGTGTAAATTATTAACCCTATCACAAACATAAAATATTTATAGTAAAAATACGACATTGTATTAAGATCGAAACTACCATCTCCGATTTCATGAAAAACACTAATAAACATACTTTCCCATTTTATTCACGAATCTAAACATACTATCCACGAATCTTAGCATTCAGACAATCAAATCCATAATTAATAAACATACTTCAACTTGTCCTGATTATATTTGTCCAAACCCACAATTGCTTTCCATTAAATTTTACTAAATATCATTTAGAACCGTGCTGTTTTCCGTCAGAATCAAGACCTTCTGTTCTGCTCCAAACAATCCGATGAAACACGTCCCTCACTTTCCTCTCAACAGATCCAAACCATTCTTCAAAGCTTCTTGAAGCTTGCACAATTCTTCAAGCCTCTCTCACTTCCATCTCTTTCTCATCCAACGAAGGAAACTGCACAGAATCAACCAATTCATTAATCAATCTTGAACTTCATTCAAACTGATTTATCTCTTTCAATAACCCACAAGTGTTCTTCCTCTCTCTTCTTTGATTCCTCAATGATCCTATCGTGCAACGACATCAAAGACCCTCCCCATTGGTAATTCCTAGGAACATTAAGATGCACTTGCAAGCCTCTTTCTTGACAAGGAATTCCTTATTGCCACAAGTGCCCACATCACAAACAACAACATCGAAGTCAGTGTATAAACAGGAACAATGATACCATTAGTTGCAGTAATGTCAGAGTCTTGAGGGGTAGCTAAATTGCTTTGAAGCTGACCATGATCTTGAAACACTCCAAGAAAGCAATGTGAAATTGTAACATCCCCACCCACAAAATTCCTTTACCGAACTCACCACCATCTTTCCACCAAACCTAAAAGCTACTCCTACCCCTAGTCCTAGCCACCTTCAACCTCACTAATTGGTTACAAAAGGAGGAAAGCCTCCATAAACTCTCATCAAAAATATCACGAAGAGGAAAAAAGGGAGAGAAAGGAAACCGAGAGCTTGCCATCAACGGAGGTTGTCGTCGCCGTTAACCCCGGAGACCTTCACCGTGCCACCCTCGAGCCACCGTGTGCACCGCCATCGCCGGAAAGCACCACCCGAGCCACTGGAGCCCCTCGCCGTGTCGGACCTGAGCTCTCGTGTGAGCCGTTGTTGCCAAAGAGATCTGACCAGCCGAGCCACCACCTCCGTCGATCTAACCGCCGTCCGAATCCATCAAGGAAACTCGCCGGCAAAGGTAACGTCTGCATCGCTGCTCGTGTCGTTGTCGTCGTCCTTCCTGCGTTGCTGTTTTGTTGTGATTATTGAACCAGATCTTAAACAATGTTAACCAACCAATATCACGTGTATTTGACCCTTAGACCAAACTCAATTATGTGGGTCAATTGAATAGTTTAATCAATAAGGATGGTTTGGTTAAATAGTAACATGATTCGATTATGGGTTTAGAAAAAAAAAAAAGGAAAAATTAAAAAAAAAAAATTAAATAAAGATAGGAAATAAATAAAATAATAAAAATAAATTGGTTTAGTTATTAAACCGGTTCTAACTAATTTAATTAAAAGACACAAAAAAAAAATTAAATTAGGACTAAGTTTATTAGATTAAATTATTATAATTTAATTTTTGACCGATTAATCTAAACCGATGCAGATTGAGAGGTTGTTGAATCGAATTCCTTCTTTTGCCCGTTTACTCGTGAATTCAGAACCGAATAGCTAAGGTGAGGACAAACTGGTGTTTTCTTTATATATAAATATTTTTAGATAATTACTTAGTTTAAGGTTAAGCCAAATATTTTGTTTGTTGAGTAAATATGTAAATATATATTTATAAATAATATTATTTTTATATAAATATATAAATATTCTTCGAATTAACGTAGGGAAATAAATGAAAAATATAATGGAGATAGATATTAAAAACGAATCGTTTTCTCCGTGTTGCGTGGTTCTGTGAAGTATGTTATTGAGTGATTAAATAATGGTTGTGTGATATAATGCGGGTGAGCCGCAGAGATGCCTGCAAGAAGAAATTCTTGTAGTTGTGTGGTGGCCAATGGACGTGGATTCGGATAGGTCAGGATGGCTGACGAGCCGGCGTGTGAAACGTGCGGGAAGAAGTGCTTCAGCACGAGGGATATGTTACGCACGAGTGTGGTGCAGGATGAAGTGCTAAGGCACGAGGGATCTGTTATGCACGAGGGATAGCGTGTGTTGACACGTGAGATCCGGGCCGTGTTAGGGCGGTTATGGGACGTGGTCCCATTTGTGTGATGTTGGTGTGTCGTTGACACGTGCTTGCCTGTTTGTCTTAGGTTTAGACTTTGTGATTGTCTAGATGTATTTATGTATGGAGAATTCGTGAGCCAACGGCTTACCCTCGCTGAGTAATCTTTGATTGCAAGATTACTCACCCCTCTTTCTCCTTGCAGGTAATCTTGAAGACTAGTTCTGGAAGTGTCAGTGGGTACCGGTTCCAGAGTTTTTGTTTTGTTCTTCAGACCGTTTGAATTATTTTGATTACTTATACGTTTCTTTTAAAGGATTAAAAGACGTTTAAGTTGGTTTAATCGTAGTTGTTGGTTATTTCTGGTTTAATAATGGAATTATTTGGATTTTAAGTTATTTGACTCGATATGTTGTGGAAGTATTTGTCGGGTGTTACAATTTTGGTATCAGAGCTCTAGGTTATGTCAAACCGGTTCTGACCCGGAAGACAGTCCTGGGGAGGGAAACTGATTAACTCGTTTTGTGTTCAGATGCCGCCGAAAGCAAGATGTGGAGGTCGGGTAGGAGCTGCTACACAGCTAAGAGCGATGGCTTAGAGCACATCGGCCTCTAGTGAAAGTGTCCGAGGTGAGCACTCGGAGCATGTAGAGGCTAATTTGGCTCTGGCAGGAGGAGCACCAGTCAATATCCATGCAGCTGAAGTGGCCATGTTTGAGGAGTTTTGGAGGTTCAGGGAATACATGCGGAGGGAAGCAGCTGTAGGAGAGGCACCAGAAGTGATTGCACCACAGCAGGATGCGCGAAATGAGCCAATCCCACCTCAGCAACCGCCACCGCCTCCGCACCACCTATGCAGATCCACGTGCAGAGACCCTCATACTGGGAAGCGATGAGGACCTTGAAGGACATGGGTATGGAGTCCTTTGGTGGCAAATCCAACCCGATCGCTGCTGATAATTGAAGGAAAAGATTGGAGAGAAATTTGGAGAATGCCAGATGCCCAGAAGAATACCGCAAGGACTTGGCGGTGCAATATTTGAAAGACGAAGCATTGGTTTGGTGGGAGAAAGTGGTAGGACAGGTGCAGGGGCGGTATGAGTTGACTTGGGAGGACTTTAAGGCACAATTCTCCAGGAAGTACTTTCCCAGAGAAGCAATGGATCGGATGGAGAATGAATTCCTAGATCTCCGCCAAGGAATTAAGACAGTGAGGGAGTACGAGGAAGAGTTCGACCGTTTGAGCAGGTTTGCCGGGAGATTCATGGATGAGGATGAGCTGATTTGAAGGTTCCTGAGAGGCCTAAGAATTGAACTTAAGAATCGGTGCGAGATGTACGATTACCGCAGCATGACTGTGTTGGTGGAAAAAGCTGCTGTGTTAGAGATTGGACTGGAACAGGAGATGAGTCAGAACAAGGCAGCACTTGCAAAAGCTCCAAAAGGGACGAGCTCTCACAAGAGGACTTGGGATACAACTAATGTGAGGACTCCGCCAACTTGTTACAAGTGCAATCAGTCAGGTCATATTTCGAGGGATTGTCCACGATCTATGAACACTGCAAACTGTTACGAGTGTGGGAAACCTAGACACATTGCGAGGTTTTGCACACAAAAGACGGGGAAGCAACATGCTGGAAGGCAGCAAGCTGGAGATCGTCCCAGAGAGCCTTTACCGCCACCTCCGAAACGTCAAAACGTTGGAACTCATGTGATGATGGTTGGAGAGCCTGAGGGAGAAGAGCAAATTGTTGGTACGTAAATATTCAATTAATCAAGAAGTTTTGTATTTATCTGAACCCTAGACTTTTGCCTTGCGTGTATGTATTGTTTGCTTAGAAATAATATAACCGTGTAGGATCGGTTTTAGTGGGAGGGTGGACAGCTTACATAATGTTTGACACCGGTGCTACCGTTAGTTGTGTAAGTCCTAGAGTAACAAAGAATTGGATTTTTGATGGCGAATTTGTTCCGAAAGCTAAGAAGATTGAGACAGTCGGAAAGGAACGAATGAGATCCACTGGAGTCCACGTAGGTGTGCCTATCCTGATAAACAGAGAAGAATTACTGGGCAACCTTACAAAAATGGAGGTTAACCATTATGATGTGATACTTGGAATGAACTGGTTAAAGAAACATCGAGCTGTTCTGGACTGTCATCGGGCTCGTGTACATTTTGCAAAGCCAGAAGGGAAGTTAGTATTTCAGGGTGTAAAGAGGGGTGAAGGATTTTCGATCATATCCATGTTGCAGGCAGAGGAGCTTATAGAGAAGGGTAATGATGCGTTCCTCGCCACTATTTCTATTGTGGAGGATGAAATGGAACTTGGAGTTGAAGATATTCCTATAGTGGCTGATTATGCAGACGTGTTTGAGTCTTTAAAAGAACCGCCACCGAGTAGAGGGGACGCTTTCACTATAGAGTTGGAACCAGAGACGGCACCAGTTGGACGAGCACCTTACCGTTTGGCGCCTGCATAAATGGCAGAATTGAAGAGTCAATTAGAGGATCTTTCAGACAAGGGGTTTATCAGGCCGAGTAGTTCGCCGTGGGGAGCACCAGTCTTATTTGTAAAAAAGAAAGACGGGAGTTTCAGACTTTGTATCGACTATCGGAGATTAAATAAGGTGACCATCAAAAATAAGTATCCGCTNTTGACACGTGAGATCCGGCCGTGTTAGGGCGGTTATGGGACGTGGTCCCATTTGTGTGATGTTGGTGTGTCGTTGACACGTGCTTGCCTGTTTGTCTTAGGTTTAGACTTTGTGATTGTCTAGATGTATTTATGTATGGAGAATTCGTGAGCCAACGGCTTACCCTCGCTGAGTAATCTTTGATTGCAAGATTACTCACCCCTCTTTCTCCTTGCAGGTAATCTTGAAGACTAGTTCTGGAAGTGTCAGTGGGTACCGGTTCCAGAGTTTTTGTTTCGTTCTTCAGACCGTTTGAATTATTTTGTTTATTCTACGTTTCTTTTTAAGGATTTAAAGACGTTTAAGTTGGTTTAATCGTAGTTGTTGGTTATTTCTGGTTTAATAATGGAATTATTTGGATTTTAAGTTATTTGACTCGATATGTTGTGGAAGTATTTGTAGGGTGTTACAGAAATGCTCGATTGTTCGGTGATGAAGATGATCCTTGTTCCTCCCACATGAACGGTTACAATGCTGAGCTTGAAGATGAATCCTTCTCATCAAGCATATCAATAGCCAACTCGATCAAAATCTTCCTCGCACGACGTAATTGACCTTGTCTGAGAGGTCTCTCGTTAGTTCCTCCCTCGTTGTTGTTGAAAGTGCAGATTACGATTTCGATTAGTTTCTGCCAAAAAACATAAAAAGGTGACACACAAGAAAGAGTAAAGTTCATGATGAACACTGAAACACATGATATCAAATTACACAAAAACTTCAATATCTGAGTTTTAATCACAAACCTGAAGAGATAAAGAACGTTAAAATCTAAACAGAAAACTAGTAAGAAGGCAAATCTCAATTACGTCACTAGCAAACCTCAACTCAATAAATTTGCTAAGCATCACTAAACCATCTCACCAACAAATAGGCAAACAAGTATAAAGAACAGATTCAGGAAAATCAATAAACGAAACTTATAACACCGGTAGAAGAGTATGTGGTGACACTCAATTTATGGTCTCCTTGGTAGTCCCTGAAGAAAAAATCTCAATAACATTCAAAATCTTTTAAGATTTACAAAGAAAAATCTCAAAAGGGACTCAAATAGATGGATAACCCCAAACACGAGACAAAATTTGTATATTGATAGACATTCTCAGATCCACGATGAATTTTCAGATACAGCTACAAAACGAGAGTCCCAAAAATTAAACCCAGAGAACTACTCTTATCATCCATACGAATTAACAAAACAAATAGCAACAAATCGACGGAAACGAAGACAGAGCTATCTAAGATAAAGAAAAAAAGACTGAAAATTGAACATACCCCATAAGATTAACATTAAGATGGATGCTCAATTCGATGAAAAGCTCATACATCTGGGCTAGAGCTATCAATATGAGCGGGCTGTTCATGGTGTCCCACGTCCATGACGTTATGGACCGGTCATGGACAAACCCGTTTTCGTGCGGATTTAAATGCACATGGTTTTTAATAGACATGGTTTTCAATGGACATGGACAAAATGGGTCTGGACAAAATAGACAATGGGCGGCTTATAACACTTAAAAATCTAGGTCAAATTTATTTGGAGAAAAATTAATATTCATCCTAATCTTTCTCTCGTGCAGTTAATCCTAAATTAATAGTTCAATTATGAATTCTTAAATGGATATTTTTTATAGAAAAATATATATTTTAGTTAAAATTTATAATATTTTAATTTATTTTGGGGTTTTTCATATAAATACGTTATAAAAAATTTAAATTTAAATTTAAATTTATTTCTAATTCAATTATGAAAATTTTAAAATGTTTTTAGAAATTTTAAATTCAATAAAATATTAATTCTGTAATTTTAAATTATTTTTATTATATTAAAGCTGTCGGTTTTTCGTCGGAAATATCAGCGATTTACCGTTAGTAAACCATCGGTAAAACTATCGATAATCTGTCGGTAAAGCCATCGGTTAATAGTAGTCGGTTTTCGTCGGTTTTTTATCCGACGGTGTACCGACAGATTTACTGACCACCGACATCGTCAGTAAGCAGTCGATATTTCATCCGTCGGTAAACTGTCGGTATTTTTTTACGGATTACCAACGGATTTTTAATTTCCGACAAGTTAGACCCGGCAGAAAAATTCATCAGAAAACTGTCGGTTTAGGCTATTATCGACGACTTACTGACAGATTTGGCCATCGGTTTCTTTTCATTTTCTTATAGTGTAATAACTTTTGTAATACTTTAGTTTGGATTCTGATTTAAGTTTAACGACTTAGTTTTGAAATAGGGCCCATTGGACAGCCCATTTGGACATGGTCGTTAATGGGCATGGTCCTTAATGGACGTGGTCATTAATGGACGTGGTCACAATTTGTCAATAATCAAAATTGTCAGTATTGGACCGGTCCAAAATAGATGTGGACAGCCCATTTGACACCCCTACATCTCATGGGAATAAAACAGAGTAGAGCAAGCCATCGGATATCTAATGTATATAGCCAGTCACATTTTGTTTTAATTTTTTTTTCCCTTTTTTTATAAGTTAATGAAACTCATGTAGTTTATTGTAAAAAACCTAAACATCTTTTGCGTCTTTTTCCACCTTTTTCCACCCTAAGACACATTTTCACATCAGTCATTACTAACGATTACACTGCTATTTTAGTAAAAGTTCCTAATTTTTTTTATGTTTCGTTAGAAAGTAGAAACTATCAATAGTCTAGATCATCAAAAACTATAATTTTTTTATGTGTAGAAAGTAGAAAGTAGAAAGTAGAAACTATAAATTTTTTATGTGTCGAGGACATCAAAAAAAAGTTGGACCAGGTCAAAGTTGTGGCCTCTACTTCTTTGGGAATCAAGAGTCCCTTGCTTGTGAATAGGCGGTTTGACGTATGCATAATTGATGAAGCTGGCCAGATTGCACTCCCTGTGTGATCTCTCATTCCTTGTCAATAGGTTGAGTAGAAATGCAACTTTACGAAGACAACTTGGAAATTGTGATAAACTTTGGAGGGCTTTGGAATCAGATGGCATGTTTATTTTGCTTAATAGAAAACCTTAGCCAGTGACCCTTATTTGACAAATCCATTTAAGTACAAGAACTGAAAGTTAGATTCTGACACGATAGAGTTTGAAATGGTATGATATTTACGGAATGCACAGTTTCTTGTACTTATCAGGTTTCGATAGGACCCTTGCTGTTTGCTTCTATGTTTGTACTTGTTGGTGACCACTATCAACTACCGCCACTAGTGCAGGTAAGCATTTACTACCTCTTTTGAGATACCTCTTTTTCCAGTAACTTCTTCATCATTGTTGTGTTGATGAAATTAGAGTACAGAGGTTAGAGAGAGTGGGATGGGAATAAGCTTGTTTCGCAGGTTATCAGAAGCCCATCCTCAAGCAATTTAAGTATTACAAAACCAGGTTGCCCTTATCTACTAAGATAGAATTATGTTAGTATGGATTGACCAAAAAAAAAAGAATTATGTTAGTATGGGTTATTTGTGGGTATAACTTTCTGCTTTATTAAGACATCTTTTATGTGCAGTATCGAATGTGTCGAGGTATTATGGAACTATCAAATGCCTTGATATATGGAGATAGACTATGTTGTGGTTCTGCTGAAGTAGCTAATGCAACACTTGTGCTTCCTACTTCCAGTTAGACTTCATCATGGCTTAAAAAGGTTAGAGTGTTGTTTTTAAACATTTTATAAGTTAGAGGCATTTTTGAGCAACTCAGACAATCGGCACAGCTTAGCTCCACTCACTTGCTTTACATTATTTGTTGTGTTGCACATTGACTCTGTGTAGGCTTTTTTCCACTACTAATATAATTAGCACCTTAACCGTTTTGTGTTTCCATCAGGTTCTGGAGCCAACCAGAACAGTTGTATTTCTTAATACAGGTTTTGGCTACTTACTAGTTGCTTTTTCTTCACATGAGTTCTTTGCCATATGGGCTGGATTTTTCACGAGACAATATGATTTGTTTTTCTAGATATGTTGCGTGCTTTTGAAGCTAGGGATCAAAATGCGATCAACAATCCAGTTGAAGCTTACAATCAAATATAAGCACTTAAAGCTGAAATTCAAAATGAAAAAGACTAAGCGGATTTGTCTGCAACTTATCTAAGATAGGCTCGATTGATGATTCACACCTTTTGGTCTTAGGTCCTTAGCAACAAAGACTACCTTAAAGAAGTTTACTCAGTAACTCCTCTTGGTCGGCTTGGTGAACCAAGAGAGGTGTCTTCTGCTGTTGCTTTTTTAAATGTATATTTTTGCAGAGGAAATGGTAAATGTGTGTGCAGTTGAACCATGAGGATTTCAATGAAGGTATAATTCAAGTACAAGCCAAGAAGAAAGCAAGCTTGAATTACATTTTTACATTTTTATTTACATTTTTTCTTATAATTCAAGTACACGCCTAAGTGCCCTTTTATTTACATTTTTTCTTGTAGTCCAAACTTTTGAATTAGAATCCCTTCAAAGTGGTTATAATAGATATGAGCTTTGTTAGTTTATTATTTGATTCGACAATCCACTTGTATTTAATTATTTTATGAAAGTGGATTTTAATTATTGTAATCAGTAGCTATATTTATTCGGAACATGAGTTGCTACTTGTAGGTTTATGCTATATACTAATGTGTTTATGGTCCAAAGTTCTTATGAAACCGTACAAGAATTTATACACATATCAACTTCAAACTCGAGACGGTGATAGGGATCGATAATGGGACTACATATTCATGTGTTGGTGTTTATCATAACAAACACGTTGAAATCATAGCAAACGATCAGGGAAACAGAATTACATCATATGGGGTTGCATTTACTGATACCGAACATCTCATTGGGAAGCTGCTAAGAAACCAATTTATTTCTATGGAACCACTGATTTATTTTTATGTAGCCACCGATTTGTTTTTATGGGATTTGAACCCACGCCCTTTTGGACCATAGCTTAAGTCTGGTGCCTTAGAGCATCTCCAATGTATTGCACTATTTTTTACTTTATAATAGAGTAATTCTAAAATAGAGTTGGATTTCTCTCCAGTGTATTACTCTATTTTTCACTCTAAAAAGAATATTCTAAGTATATTCTTATTTTCAAGTTTGTTGTTAATTGCTAAATAATACACTTTATTTATAGAACTTAAAAATTAACCTACTAATTTTTTTTTCTTTCAAAACTTCTAAAAATTATGAAAATTTTTATAACTAACCATAAAATAACAACACAAAAATATCAAAACAAAATAGAATTAAAATAACAAAATTTTTTTTTTATTAATATAAAAAAACAAAATACACCACATAAAAATAACAAAAGAAAATAGATTTAAATTTATTCATCATCATTCGTATATTTTTCCCATAGGTGATCAATTAACTCGATACCGGATCCAAATCTCCGTGCATATGCTCAAAGTGAACAAACAAGGATTTATCGAAAAAGGCCGAACAACAACAATATCAACAAGATCCACCTCAACCTGATTCGTTTGGACAGTATTTTAATAATTTGGGTGGATCCGAAAACGATTTACCGGATTATTAACTCATAAAATTAGTAATTGTTGTTGTTTCAAAATTATATTATGTATTTTAATTTCAGTTTTTAATGTTTTTTAATTATTATTTATTATCAGTTTATGGTTTTATGTCATTGTATTTTATATTTAAAAAGATATTATAAGATTCTGAAATTTTGTTTGTTAAATAAATTATTATAGTTCTTAAAATAAAATAACTTAAAATGACAAGGACTAGTTTATAAATAAAAAAAGTTCAACTCTAAAATAGAGTGGAAAATAGGATTACTCTATATTTGGAGTAAAAAATAGGTTTACGCTATTTTTGTGTTGAAAATAGAGTGGGGTTGGAGCAGATTTTACTCTAAAATAGAGTTGGGTTGGAGCAGATTTTACTCTAAAATAGAGTTTGGTGTAGGATATAGAGTGGGATTGGAGATGCCCTTAGACCACTTGGCCAAATTATGCATCCCGGTGTTTGCGAGATACATTTCTTACAAGATAAGTTGTTAGTGTGGAACCACATATTTATTTCTATGGAACCACATATTTGTTTGCTAGTTCTCACAGATTTTTGCCATAAGTCTGCCACCACTGTATTAGTTTTTTTTTTTCCAAAGGAATGCCTTGTAGCCACAAATTTATTTTTATATGGCAACAAATTTTTTTTATATAGCCACAGATTTATTTCAGCGTTTGATGCCTGAAAATTAGGTTAAGGTGGATAGAGAAGATGTTGGAACGAAGGAATAGAACCGTACACCATTTTCATCTTTTCCTACACCATCTACCGTACACCAACTTCATCCTACCGTACACCAACGCACATATAACCACATTTATTTTTATATAATCAAAGATTTGTTTTTATATAGCCACATATTTAGTTTGATTTTAACTAGTATAAGAGTTTAAGTGAGTTGTTGAGATTTCAAGCGTTGCTCGTAAACTTAGACTACTAGCTAGGCAATCATGCCTAATGTGGGTGGTTAATCTAGGGCTCTTGAGTATGTAAGCGCAAGTGTGTGTAGCAATTAGAACTAGATAGTATAAGTATGTGTGTGAGGTGTTGTAAGAAAGTATCCAAGTTGTTAACAATGTAGAAGATTAAAGTAGTTCTCTCTTCTCTCTTATTTCTTCTCAATATATCTTTAGCATTCTCCGTCACAATCATTTTAAAACACAGTAAGTACATAGAAAAAATAATCAATGTCAATACCTTGCAACTAGCAACCAAATCCATCTCTTAAACCCGCAATAATGACGAGCCAGTTCAAATCACACAGCCACAACCACTGGAAAATTCACAGCATAAAGTCTCCATACAGCAACCGATCTAAAACCAAACAAAGAGATGATCATTCAAATTAGTAATCAACCGAGTTCGAATATCAATCCAAGAACAAACATAACTCAATGAAATTGATAATTACCCAGAGATCGGATGTTGTATATCTTCATAAAAAAAAAACTCAAAATGGAAAAATTAGTGCTCAAAAACTCAAATAAGTTGTATCTAAAGAGGACCTTGATGATGTTCAAAAACTAATGTAAAGTGATATGTGCGTCTGTGTGCAAACTTAGTTAAAATTAATAATTGGAACCACCTCTGAGGAATCAGAGATACGGCAACGATCGCGACGCCTGAATCCGTGGCTTCGTAAGATTAAATGTGTAGAAGATGAGTTAGAGAAGACGATAATCGTCGGAGGAAGAAGAACATGGAGAAGATGAGTTGTTTGATCTTGTAAATCGTTGCTTTCTAACAAGACATTTTCGTCTTTCTTTCAATTTCATGATTATGCCAGATTTATGGAGAAAGAAATAGTTATGCCTGATTTTTTGCCATAAATCTGCCACCACTGTATTAAAAAGTCTGTCAAACTAATGCATTCAAATAAGTACAAGTCTGTCAAATAAGTATAACTCTGGTGCAACGTAAATAAACATTTTGGAGAACTCTAGCACCACACGTAGACTTATGATAAGTTTACCGTCACTAGAAATAAGTTTGTCGTCACTTGATGCTATTTCAGTAATTATGTTTTGCCAGTAAATCTGGGAGGTTGATAACTCTGTCGTAGCCAGAAAAAGCCTGCGGTAGACTTATATTTATTTGATAGACTTTCGAAAAAGTTTACAGATTGGAGAAAAGTCTACCGCAATGTAATGTTAAGTCTATCAGATATATCTACCCAATTTGTCTACTAGATAACTCTATCAATAAAACTTAAATAACTTAAACTGTCACATAACTTTATCGTAAAAGGGATTTACTTTGTCAAATAAATCTACCAACTTAGTCTGTCAGATTAATCTATGGCCCAAAACTAAGTCTACTGCCACTAGATGATAAGTCTACCAAAGAAATCTATCACAAAAAATTAATCTGCTATTTTTCTCTACCAAATTTCCCAGTCACATAACTCTATCGCATATCTCTGTAATCACAACAAATCTGTCGTCGTAAAACACAAATCTGTCGTCACTTGGACAACAAACTTATTTTTCCCGCCAAAAAATTTTCTCCCTTTTTAATGGCATTTTCGTAATTACGTTTTTGTTTTCAAAAGATCTAAAGATACGCTTGGAATTACTATTTTTTTACACTTTTTACCACATGTTATGCTAGTTTGGTACTCTCACACGTTTTTCTAAACTATATTAGCAAGTTCCCCTATTTTAAATGTGGTTGCATTTATTCTTTATTTCCAATTGGCCCAAAGGAAATTGAGTGCGGCCCTGTTCGTTTCCTCATTCAGATGGTTCATCTGGATGGAGATGGAAATCAGTGTTTGTTTATTGTTAAAAATGACAACCATTCAAATGGTTCATCTAGATGAGTTTGAAAATTTTAGGCGAAAATTTTAAAATAAGTTGGATGAACCAAGTTAGACCATTTGGATGGAGATGATTCTTTAAAATTTTGTAAATGTCTAAACTACCCTCATTTACAATTATAACTAAACATTGAGATTCTCTTTAGCTTGAAATAGGCGCTGGAGTCTGTCTGAGTATGTAAAAGATGTGGTGCTCGTTTTCTAACCAAAAAATGGAAGATTTTAAAACCCCATCTTTCCTCTCCCCAGCCATTTCGGGTTAAGGCAAAGAAGTCTGCAATAAAAGTGGATACTTGTTTGGATTGGGAGACCAACTCGGAAAGAAAGAAAGAGAAGCTGCAAAGTAGCTCCAAATCGAGAGAGAAGCCAATCCGTCAAAGCAAGAAGAGAACTCAGTCCATAGGGTCAAAGCGTCTTTTCGGCGATAAATATAGGTGAAGTCAGCTCCTGTACTGCTCCTGTCTAGCAAAGAGCCAAAGATCGGGAAGGACGCGGTGGGAAGGAAGCAGCCCTAGCCTCTGTCCGGCCGATCATTCCGCTGGCATCTTGCAATTTCTCGTACTTGCTCCGTGTGCCCCCTCCTTTGACTTAAAGTCGGCCACTGATCGTAAATAAAAAGGCCATCATGGACCAAAATCCAAACAGATCAATGACTAAACTTCAAAAAAAAAGAATAATGTAAATTATATATAGATTTCATGTTTTTATTTAAAAAATAAAAATATTGCACTAAATTTTTTTTCTAAAACCTTAATATCACGGATTATCATTTTCTGTCAAAAATTGTAAAATCTTAGAATTTTGCGCAATAACGTTTTCCCGCTAGATCCAAAAAATTGCGGAATTACGTTTTTCTACAAAAACCTCAAAATCGCGGAATTATTTTTTCCTGCCAAAACAAAATAATTAGAGAAATGTGTTTCTCGTCAAAACCAAAAAATCAGAAAAAGCAATTTTCCCGCCAAAAACCTAATTTCGCGATTTTGCGGTTCTGGCGGGAAAGTTGGGGAAATGTGTTTCCCGCCAAAATCGAAATCGGAAAACCCAATTTTCCCGCCAAAAACTTAATTCCGTGATTTGGCGGTTTTGGCGGGAAAATAGGAGAAATGTGATTTTCTGCCAAAATCGAAATCAGAAAACGCAATTTTCTCGCCAAAAATCGGAGAATTAGGTTTTTCCCACCATAAACGTAAAATCACGATATTGGCGGGAAAATTTTGGAATATTGTATTCCATTGAAACCACAATTTTCTTGGTAAAATTGTAATTTTATGGCGGAAGAAATCTAATTCTGCGATTTTGCGGTTTTGGCGAGAAAACATTATTCCGCGATTTTATGGTTTGGCGGGAAAACGTAAGTTTTTCAATTTTTATTATATTTTAATCAATACTTAAAATTAATATATTTAAGATTATGATTAGATCTTAAGTATGAGTATTTTAGTCATTTTCTTATTAAATTCATCTAGATGGAGATGAATCAATACACTAAAAGTCTTAAAGTCTTTCCATAGGTTGACACATCACCTTTTTTAAGCTTTATGCATCTGACACGTCAGTAAAAAAAAGTAGCCAATCACATATTTCAAATAATACATATAAGCTAAGTTTATACTGATGGACTACAGATTTTAAAATATGGGCCTATTTTATAAATTGCAAAAGTATTTGCCAGTAATATTTCATATTTTACGGGCTTTATAGTTAGTTTTTTTGTATTTCAAATTAAACTAATTAAAAGTTATAAAGTCTTTCCATAGGTTGACACATCAACTTTTTTAACCTTTCTGCATCTGACATCTAAAGTCTTTCTAGTAATATTTAATATTTTTTGGGGTTTATAGTTAGTTTTTTTTATTTCAAATTAAACTAAAAGCAAAATTGATATTATTTATAAATTATTTTGAGCTACTGAATTAAAATTAAAATTAAAATTGAAACCTGAAAAAATCATCTTATACCGAATGACGTAATTGCTGAATTTTTTAACATTTTCAATTAGAAAAATAACCTTTAATCTTATTTATTCAAATATGAAACCTCTTATATTATTTAATAGTTTGAACAAAACAATCTTTCTTACAATAAAAATCGTCGAAGTAAAATTCATTATAAATAGTTTTAATTTTACATATTCTTTGGTAAAAATAAAATATTTAAATATTATATCTTGTATTTAAAAGGAAACATTGTAAGTTCTTTTCAGTTGTTTACGTGTTATTTCGAGAATTTTTTAAGTAATTTTAATTCCAAAAAATAGTATATTGAAATGCATAAAAACAAAAACAAAAAATAAAAATATTTTAACGTTATGAAATTAATCATAATTATATATATATATATATATATATATTATGATATGTAAGTAAATTTGAGATTTAGTTTCTTAATAGTTCATCTATATGCTCCATTCAAATGAACATCCAAAAATTGAAACGAACAGCATTCACATGAAACATCTGAATGGAATATTTAGATGAATCATCTGGATGGAAATGTAAGATGAGCAAACGAAGGGCGAATGGCTGAGATACTCCAATCTCAGTACTCTCAAATCTACACTACTCCAAATTGATCTACTTTACTCCTTCCTCTTAATTCGACTTTCTTCCCCCAATTTACCCTTAGCTGCCAACCAATCAAAACTTTCCATATCTAGTCCAATGAAATCACGCCACGTTAATCCTCCTCAAACCAAAAATCTCCAAATGCGAAAGATCCGTACGACGCTCTGATTGCGATTCTTCAATTCTCTAATACGATTTCTTCTATTGTTCAGCTATTCCATTCCAAGCCATAGCCATTGTTAATTCTTCAGCTCTTCCAAACTGTTGTCCCAATCGTACCTAGAGCTCGATCCGGATCATTAGAGCTTGAAAGCTTTGCCGTTCACCTTAACTCGAATTTGAGCTTGAAAGGTGAGTAGTCAAATTTCAGTTTGTAGAGCATGAAGACAGTAATACATTGTCAATATGGAGGGCATTACGAGTATAAGGCAGATGATGGGTGTCGATGGGTGTCTAATAAACCTAAATTGATAGCATTAATGTTTAAGGATGAGAATGAGATAAATTATGCTATGTTGATTGATAGAATTCGATGGAAGCTTGGTATAGAGTTTGCAACGGAAAATCTGAGGTTGAGTTACATTCCGCCAACAGTGAAACCTCCGATTGCTTCATATATATTCGATGATGATGATGTTAATGGTTTTCTATCGACAATGGACAATGAGCAACGTAGAAGTCCTTTGTATGTGGAATTAAGTGACTGCGTTGAGGAAGTATTAAGAAGCAAGGTTAGGAGTTCAGTTGGTGTGAATTATGAGAATAATGACTCAAATCTCACAGTTAATGATGGAGCGATAATGGTTTATGGCGCAGAGGAAGTTAATGAGGTGAATGTAGAGGATGTTGGTGATGGGTATGGTGAAGATGTTGGTATGCATGTAATTATAGAGGCACCATGTAATGAAGAAGGAAGTAAGTCTCTAGAGATGTGGGAAGATGGCTCATGTTTGGAAGTGGGACAAGAGTTTGTGAAAAAGGAACAAGTGCAAGAGTTAGTGGCTAGAGCGGCACATAAGGAATGTTTTGAGTACGTTATCCTAAACTCTGATAGTTGGAGATATGTGATAAAATGTCGTGAGAAAGACTGTAATTGGTATTTACGAGTGGCGAAGCCTCAAAAAACTAAGAAAGTGAAATGGTCAGTTAGAGTATATAGGAAGATGCATTCATGCTCTCGTGCTACTGCCAGCACAAGTACTAATAGAAGGGGAGGTACACCACAATTAGTTGCATCTGTTGTCCAAGAAGATTATCCAGGAGTATTGGAGACCCCTAATGCTAAAGATCTCATTAGCCTTGTACATGGAAAACTGAATGTGAAGGTGTCATACTCAACTGCTTTGAGAGGCAAAAAATTAGCTGCAGCTCGTGTGCGTGGTAATCCAGAAGAGAGTTACAAGTTGTTGCCTTCTTATCTGTTCATGTTAGAAAAGTTGAATATTGGTACTAAAACAAGTTACCTGTTGGATGAAGAACAAAGGTTTCAGTATGTGTTCATTGCGTTGGGAGCTTGCATTGAAGGGTTTAGGTGTATGCGGAAAGTTCTTTGTGTAGATGCAACTTTCCTCACAAATGGTGGTGTGTTACTATTTGCTTCAGCCCAGGACCCCAATCATCACCATTATCCCATTGCCTTTGCTGTAGTTGATGGTGAAAAGGAATGTAGTTGGAAGTGGTTTTTCACTCAGCTGAAAACTGTTGTACCAGAACAACCAGAGTTGGTTTTTATCAGTGACAGAAATCAAGGTCTCATCAATGCTATTGCTGCTCTGTATCCGAGTTGTGAACATGGGTTTTGTGTTTACCATTTGTCACAGAATGTGAAAGGAAAGGTTGGTAGAATTAGGAAAGAAACAGTTGCAGCAACATTTAGGAAAATGGCTCAGATTTATACACAGTCTGAAATAAACAGTTGCAGAATAATGTAATTACACATATTTAATAAAACTAATAAAAAACATATTTATAAAACTGAAATATTAAAAAAACAAAAATGTAATTACAATGTAATTATATAACTTACAATGTATGCACAAAAATGTTAGAAGCACTAAACTAATTTTTTACTTGATTGCTACTAACAATAAGACATCCATACACAACATCCCTTATACTTTTAAGATGATTTTCATAATATTGATCAGATTTTGATCCATCTGAACAAAATTATGTTTAACTAGACATATTATCCTATGAAACAATTTGCGCTGCATATATTAATCATTTTGTTTATGGTAAAACTAAAATATTTTTGTTTAAATTTGGTAAAACTCACAAAAACTAAAAACATGGCAAAAGTGGAACTGTTTGTAAGTTGGTAAAATAGTACGACTGGGAAAAACTATCGCTGCATCTCGACTGGTCAATTAGTCAAACAAAAACACATGTGGTCCCCACAACACTCCAGCGGTGCAATATCGGCTGGTCAATTAGTCAAACAAGCGCACGTGTGGTCTCCACAACACTCCAGCGGTGCATTTTGGCAAGTCACTTGTTTTTCCCGCTTCTCTCTTTCCCTAAAATTTCAATCTTTCTCCCCTTCTTCTATTTTTTTCCCCATATTTGTCAACATTTCTCAATTCAACTTGACTCCACTCCACTCATTTCTCAACCAACATTTCTTCAAAATCGCATTGAACAACCGCATTGGAGATGAGCTGAAAAGATTGTCCATCTGACATGAGGAGCACAGACAAGCGACCAATATCCCTAATACTGAATTGGAGGCAGTTCAAGTGTCAATCCTACAAATGCGTGATGAAATTAGTGAACTTAATTAAAGACCACGTGGCAAAGGCAGAAAACGAAATTCGTAGGTTAATGAACGTAAGGGCCAGCCCATAAAGGGTGCTTGGCTCGGCTATGCTATGTATGTGTAAGATATGACATTATATTTCACTGGTATTGCTTGACCTTTATGTTTGTTTGAGTACTATCGTTTCGTATCATTGGTAAAATTGGTAAAACTGTGATCGTTGTACACCTGGTAAATTGTCTATTCGGCTTTCTGAACTTAGTAAAATTTATCAACTGAAATTCACTAATATCACACATGTCCAAAATAAGAAGACCAAAATAAGCGTCAAACATACTTCTCAAATAAGAAGACCAAAATAAGCGTCAAACATACTTGTCAAAATAGGAAGACCAAATAAGAAGACCAAAATAACCGTCATACATGTCTTAAAAATAAATAAGCAAGAACAAGTTCAAAACCATCATTTGGATAAGAAAATTTTTCAACTTAGACCCTATTGCTCCTCCTGATGACTGGAGGGTCGAATGGCTCTTTCCTGAGGTTTGAATAACTCCTCTTTCTCCCCTTCTTCGTCTGTTTCTCTTTTTCAATAACTGATTCAACCACAGTTTCAATAACAGTTTCACCAGTTTCACCTGCAGCCACTCCAACACTATCTCTACCATTTTGCCCAGTTTCACCCCCATCCATTCCATCACTTTCTTTATCGTTACTACCAGCAACGACTGCATCAACCTTCAACAATTTTGTTTCAACGCTTTTAATCCTCTCTCCTAGCTTCTCAATCTTCCCAGTCAGTTTTACCTCCATTTCTGAAAGCATATCAACCAACACCTTGAATCTTCTTTCAATGATCATCTTAACACCTTCTATTTGTTTCTGTTGGGCCTGTTTCTCCTCAGCCTCTTTCTCCGCAGCCTCCTCCTCCTCAGCCTCATCGACAATCCCTTTTCTTCCCTCTAAATCTTCTTTGTAGAGTTCTTTAAACCATAGCCCACTTGTTGAATGAAGTATAACCTTCATCCAACCATCAACAACAGCATCATCACAATCTTCTTCATCATCCGACTGGTCCATGTTGTCCGCCAAAAGACTGATCTCATCATCAGTTGGTACAAGGATACTTTCAATCTCCTGTGATTGAAAGAATAAACAAATGTTACTACTAAATAATCCAAAAATTCATTTACTAACCATCATGTTACTATTACAATATCCCCTAATTATTATTAACTAACCTTTGTTGTGCCAAGTGCATCATTTATCTCAGAAAGAGGGAATCCCCTCATAGGACTTTCGATGAACTTGGACTTGCACATCCGAGGACAGCCACTGTCTGCACCTATAACATCTTCTCGGAATCTCTTCTTCAAATCCGGGATTGCCTCGAAAGCCAAAAGCTATAAATTATACATATTATAATTTACATAAACAAAACCAACCAAAACTAACAATCTATCCACACATTACCTCCATAGGAACGATGAAACTTGGATAGGTATGAGATGTTGATTTGGCACGACCCTTACAACTCTTCATACAATGTTTAATTTGTTTAAGATTATCTTCAAAAGACAGCCTTCCCCATGGAAACGTCAAGCACCAATCAAGATCACTAACAACATTTATAAGAAGACTGTCTACAGCGGGTGCACCTGGGCCTTCCTTCCCTTTTCCTTTTATAACACTAGCTAGGAAATACAATACTGCCATCCTCATTCTATCTCCTCCCCAAGCCTTCATTGTCTTAAACTTCCTTTTCAAGGCAGCATAGGTAACCTTCTCCTTCTTGAAATGCTTGTCAACTAACTTCGAATTCTCAAAACTCTAATATCCTTCTGGATACGCATGACAATGTAATCCCGACAAGAGTGCGTGTTTCTTTAGAGAATACCTAATAGGAACACCGTTCACCACAAACCAAACTTCTCTTTGCTTCTCTACACACGCCGTGCGGAGGAGAAGCATCCACATGCCCATGGTCTTGTGAGTTCTCTCCCTTGGCATGTGAAAGAAGTGGCGAAATTGAGGGTGCTCAAGAAACCAACTCAACTCATCCGGCTTAAGTACTTCCTCTAATGTATCTGCACACTCTTTTATATGAAAACGGGTTATGATCATCAATGGCTTCACATACTCGCTGTTAGGGAAGTACAACTTCAAAGGTTGCATTGGACATGCAACTTCAAAGGTTTCTTTTAATAAGCAAACTGGACACGCAATTGGACAAAAGATTAAGATGAATACCGTATTATCTTCTTCATTGCGACCTTCTTCTTCCGAGACCTTCTCAGTCTCTTCTTCCTCGGGCATTCCTTTTTCCTCTATCGGTAATTCTACATGGTATGATACTTCTTCCTCTCTGTGTTTTACAGCTGGAATAATAACTAAGGCCTTAGAAACTTCTTCAACCACTGGAACAATAGGAACAATAGCTAAGGCGTCTGTAATTTCATCTGAAATTTCTTCTACCACCGGAGGCACCGTTTTCTTACGCTTCGGAGGCACCGGTTTCTTTTGCTTCGGAGAAGCCGATTTTTTGTTCTTGGGAGAAGGCGATTTCTTTTGCTTCTGAGGTCCCTTTCGTCCATACCATGTCTTCGGCGGCATAATCTTCCTAGTTACACCTAATATGAGAATTTGAATAAGGATTGAGGAAATCGAGAGAGCTTTTTCTCTTTTTACTGAACTGTGAAATCAGATCGAAATGTTACAGATTGATCGTCAATTGGAGAGTCCAGAGTGAAGCTGATAAAGGAAAAAAAGGGGAAAATCGGGGAGAAGCTAACCGATTAATTAGACATAAACCGACTAAAATCCCCTAAAATTTCCGGTTCTGAAATCTGGTTTTTTTTATCCGATTTAAACCCGGATGGGTTGCATAATGGGTGGATACTAGGCGGTTGGGTCTGTAATTGTTTAAAAAAATTATGGGTTTCTGGTAATTTACACATTTTTAAAATAAAAAATTAAATACAACAGATTCGAAAAATAAGGAGAGTATATCAGCAAAAAATGAGGAGTATGTGAGCCATTGATCCAACAAACGAACATGGCGTGCTTCTTAAATCAGGCGAATGGCTGAGATACTCTAATCTCAGTACTCTCAAATCTACACTACTCCAAAATTATATATTTTACTCTTCCCTCTTAATTCGACTTTCTTCCCCCAATTTACCCTTAGCTGCCAACCAATCAAAACTCTCTATATCTAGTCCAATGAAATCACGCCACGTTACATGTAATTTCATCTGAAATTTCTTCCACCGGAGGCGCCGTTTTCTTACGCTTCGGAGGCACCGGTTTCTTTTGCTTCTTGGGAGAAGCCGATTTCTTTTTCTTCTGAGGTCCCTTTCGTCCATACCATGTCTTCGGCGGCATAGTCTTCCTAGTTTTACCTAATCTGAGAATTTGAATAAAGATTGAGGAAATCGAGAGAGCTTCTTCTCTTTTTACTGAACTGTGAAATCCTGAAATCAGATCGAAATGTTACAGATTGATCGTCAATTGGAGAGTCCAGAGTGAAGCCGATAAAAGAGAAAAAATGGGGAAAACCTAACCGATTAATTAGACATAAACCAACTAAAATCCCCTAAAATTTTCGGTTTTTATATCTGGGTTTTTTTATCCGATTTTAACCCGGATGGGTTGCATAATGGATGAATACTAGGCGGTTGGGTCTGTAATTGTTTAAAAAAACTATGAGTTTCTGGTAATTTACACGTTTTTAGAATTAAAAAAATAAATACAATAAATTAAAAAAATAGGAAGAGTATATGAGCCATTTTTTGGAGTATATGAGACATTGAATCTTTTTTTTTGGTTTTTTTTCCTCTTTAAACATGCATTTATTTACCAATTTTGCTCAAAAACAGAAAACAGAAAAGAAGTTTGTAACTTGAAAAAGAAACATTTTAGGGTTTGTTTCTTTCTTTCTTTGTAAGTGTTTCAACAATGGCGACACCAAGGATTCATCCGCAGCTCTTCCATACACTTGTTCCTGGTCTCCACACACACTTCGTAACTAACTCCTCTTCTCTCTTTCTCACTGAATATTCAAAAATTTCTTCTGTTTAATCTTCGTTTTTGTTTGTTGTTGTAGACGATTCCTGAAGACTTCTTCTTAAAGTATATTGAAGGAAGAAGCGTCGCGGAACTGAAATCGGACTCGTCGGACAAAACCTGGGAAGTGAAGATGTCTGGTCGGAGATTTACTAACGGCTGGGAAGAGTTTGTGGTGGCTAATGATTTTCGAATCGGAGATGTTATCTTTGTTAGATATGTAGGGGATAATGTGTTTCATGTTTCTGATTTAGGACCTAATTACTCGGAGATTCAAGATAATGAGGGTAAGTTAGTCTTGTTATAAATTCTGATTCTGTGTTTGGAGATCAATGTTTTAAAGATGTGTTATGAAGAAAAGAACTGTTGATTTGCTAAATTAGGTAAAATTTTGATGAAAAAGCGTTTGCATCAAGTATACTTTTCATCAAACGATGGAGATGTTTGTGATAATGAAGGTAATTAACTTCACTTCTCTTGAATGCTATTATATGAGTCAATGTAATGTAACAGTACCTGAGGTTTTAACATGTGGGATGGTTTTGATACAGAGCTTCACATAGAGAAGAAAGCGAAGAAGAACAGTGAAGAAGCAGAAGCAGTTTCTTCTTCTTCATCAGCAGACAACTCATGTTTTGTGGCCCTTGTCACGGCTTTGAATCTAAGTACAGATACACTGGTATTTACTTTACTCCTGCATTGACCAGAATATCATACTAACAGTTTTCGTATATATCACTACTAATGAATGGCTGTTTCTAGGGTTGAGAATTTATTTGTTGTCTAGTTTGGTTTGGGAAAACAATTGTTGAATCAAAATCAAAAGTACTTCAAATTAATTTTGGTTCAGTTTAGTAAAATGTGTTATGTATTTTAGCTTCAAGTTGGATTTGGTTAATCTTTGTTAACTTTTGTGTGCGGAAACCTTGCCAGAATTTCGTTTCGATTCTGTTTGGTCTGACATGATTTCATTTGAATTGGTTCAATTTGCTCTAATTAATTGCCTACTACCCCTACTTTCACGTATACAGAATCATGTAACTAAAGAAAATGTTTGTTTATGTTTGCTATATTATTGTTAAGTTGGTTTGTCATGAAACTAAAGAAAGAGTCATAAAGAAATTCTGAAATTGCCGAACCCTTTTCTTGCCCAAGTGATATAACAAAGCGGCCCCTAAGTAAACTAATCTGAGTCTTGTGTTATTCTGGTGTTTGCAGAATTTTCCACAACATTTTACAAGCTCAAATGGTCTTACAAGAAAATGTTGCGAGGTTGTTTTAACAGATGGAGGGGAAAGATCTAGGGTACTGGATCTGAAATTCACAAATCATCTGATACTTTTTATATAAGCAGAGGTTGGAAAAGTTTCTGTGATGAAAACGGTCAAAAGGTAGGAGGTTTCGTTGTGTTTAAACTAGTAGGAAATGGGGAAACGCTGATGCTCAGTTTCTGCCCTACAGAATCGATCAGTGATGGAAGGCAAAGAGACTGTTCAGAAGCAAGCAGGAGAGAATCTGTTGCCACAAAACTTAGCAGTGAGCATGAGAACATAGCAGGGGAGGGCAGTAAAGATGAGTGCAGCTCGTTGGACTCATTGGACTCATTGATGGTCCGAAACCAAGAGGTTCACCAAATAGAGAAAAAGAAGCATAGTCAAAAACCAAGAGGTTCACCATATTCATCATATTCGCCATGTCATAAGCGATTTGTAACATTTTGGCTTCCACCAGATTATGCTAGAATTCAAAAATTGGTAAGTTTATCAAAAACAACTCTTGATGCTGCGCTTATTAGTGTCACATGTTTATTCGGATTCTGTTCATATATATACAGGGTCTTTCAGCGCCGTTCCTTAGGGAGAATGGCATTAACAAGCCTGGGGAGATATGTCTTTTGGATAAAGATGGTAGAAAGCGGTTGACAAATCTTATACAGGACAGTAAAGGAACAATGTCTTTGGGAAAGGGCTGGAAAGATTGTGTTAAAGCAAACGGCTTAGAGACGGGCTTCATGCTCAAGGTCATATGGGAGGGAACAACTCCTGTGCTTAGTTTGTGCTGTGCAGAATCTAACCAGAGAGCAAGAAGAGTTTTCAAAAGCCATTTAGAAACATTCTCTTTTCATAGATACTAGCAACATAGACAAGATCAGCAACAATGAGAATAACAAAGAGGGTTGCAGATCATGGGAGAGAAAGAAGAATAATCTGAAATGCAGAGATTTCACTCCATCAAGCCAAAAACAAATTGTGACATTAACAATTACACCTTACAGTGTCAAAAGGAGTATATTGGTAAGTTTAAGTGATTGTTAGTTTGTTGTACTTTGATTGGTTTTGATAAACTTTTTTGCTTAACTCAAATCTTCAACAGCGTCTCTCAAGGATATTCACGAAGGAGAATGACATCAACAAGCCTGGGATACCTACTTTGTTGGGAAAAGACGGTATAAAGCACCAGACGAATTTGTTATTAGACAAAACAAATGGAAGGATGGCTTTTGGATCCGGCTGGAAAGATTTTGTTAAAGATAATGGTTTACAGACTGGTGACACCTTCACGCTCAAGTTGATTTGGGAAGACCAAACTCCTGTGCTCAGCTTGTGTCCTGCAGAATGTAGCATTGACAGAGAAGCAGGAGGAGGGTGTTCAGAAACAAACCAGAGAAAATCTCTTCCCATAGAACCTAGCACTTGTAAAAAAATCAGCAAAGGCAAGAACATCAAAGATGACAACAACAAAGAGGAGAGGAGGTCAGTGGATAGAGAGAGGAATCATCTGAGAGGGAGAGATTTAACTCCGTCGAGCCAAAAACAATTTGTGACATTAACAATTACACCTCACAGTGTTAAAAAAAATAGACTTGTAAGTTTATCAAACAACTCTTGTTTCAGAGGATTAGTTTTTCTCTCTTTTACTCTTATTGGTTTTATCACTTTACAAGAGGTTATTAATGTTACTCTCGTTTCAATATTTTTTCCAGATTCTTTCGGCGCAATTTGCAAGGGAGAATAGTATTAACAAGCCTGGAACGATGTATCTGTTGGATACAGATGGTACAAAGTGGCTGACGAAGCTTCAACGAGACAACAAAGGAAAAATGAGTTTGGGAAAAGGTTGGAAAGAGTTTGCTGAAACAAATGACTTAAAGCCAGGCGAATCCTTTACAATGGAGTTAATATGGGAAGACACAACTCCTATGCTCAGTTTGTTACGTACAGAGTTTAGTAGTTCAAAATCTAACAAGAAATAATCAATTTCCTTTGAACCTGAAAGTAAAGATTCATCCCCAACAATCGAAAACCGGTTTGTGACATTAGCAACACACCTGAAGATGTCAAAGCCTGTAAACTGGTAACTTCATCAAAGAACTCTTGTTTCAGAGGTGAACTAGTTTCTGTCTTGAATTATAATTGGTAATGAGAGATGTGTATTGTTCAAATCTTTTACAGATTCTTCCGAGTCAATTCATGAAGGCTAATGGTATCAACAAACTTGGGAAGATAACACTTTTGGGTAAAAACAAAGTCGAATGACTGGGATATCTTTTGTCGAGAGATGGAACTCTTGCTTTGGGAAATGGTTGGAAACGCTTTTGTGAGGATAATGGCGTGAAGTTAGGAGAGTCTTTTACTTTGGAGTTCGTTAATGAACAAAATACAACCCCTGTACTAGGTTATGTTCTCCGGAGACTAAATATGAAAAATGCTAATTAGAATTAGAAAACATGTAAAGCAGGCCTAGGCATATACGTTTATTGTTTGGCTAATGTAACAAAAATTGAATTGCTAGAAACGTTTTAGATTTTTTCCATTAGTTCCTCAGATTTTTAGGCTATAGATTCTTATTTGGTTACTTTGTGCACGACATTGTATCCAGATGATTGGTCAGCTTTAGATTAGGGAAAAAACTTTAAAAATACACCAACTTATTTATTTTTAGATGTTTAATACACGAATTTTTTTCGTTGCCCGAAAAATACATGAGATTGTATACATTGGTTATTAAATACACGAAATTTTAAAAATTTCGCTTTTTACAGACGACGCTAACGGAGGAATTAACGATCGTTAAGTGTGATAAACACGAACTTTCTCGTTAGCTAAAAAATACATGAATTTTTTAATATTGGAATTTAAATACACGAACATTAAAAATTTGTGCATTTTAAACGAGATTTAAAAACAATAACGAAACTGCTTACGACTGTTAAAATTAATTAATTTGATAAAACCCAGATCAATTCGGATTGTGTAAAACACTCCAAATAATCGATCAGACATGCATATCTAAATTGAACCTCCCATGTCGCCATCGATGCTATCAGTTATGGAAGAACCGTCGTCTCCGTCAATCATAATCCCTAGCGAATCTAATCAAACTCGAGACTACATTAAATCTTCCTTATCGAGGAGACGGAAAAGCCTAGATAGATACAATTTAATTAGAAAAATTGCGACGAAGCTAGACGATGTCAATCGGTATCAAATTCGAAAATTTCTCCAGGTGCAACGATAAACTCAAATGCCATGGAAACAAAAGAGAAGAAATAAAATCTAAATCAAAACGTTGATAAGCAATCAAGACGGCAGGGAAAATAGAGCATTTTAGGGTTTATATGCAGGAAATGTGTAACTAAGGATGGTGAAGAAGATATGTATAGCAAATCGAACAGCACTGGAATCATTGAGTGGTCTTTATTAGAATCAAGGCCGAAGCTGAGGAATTGAAAAGGAGGAGGACCAAAGATGAAGAGAAGTAACAGATCGGTTAGTGTCTTTAAATCTCGTTTGTAAAAAGTACAAATTTTTAATGTTCGTGTATTTAAATTCTTATACTAAGAAATTCATGTACTTTTTAGCTAACAAGAAAGTTGTTGATTATCACACTTAACGACCATTAACTTTTCCGTTAGCGTCGTGTGTAAAAAGCAAAATTTTTGAAACTCCGTGTATTTAATAACCAATGTATACAACTTAATGTATTTTTCGGGCAACAAAAAAAGTTCGTGTATTAAACATCCAAAAATAAATAAATTGATGTATTTTTAAGAAATCACTTTATGGACTTTATGTTGGCACCCTATACCAAATTTGAATTCTATTTTGATTGGTTGATTTAGATTATTGATTATTTCAGGATTTAAGAAATCAGTTTGTTGACTTTATGTTGGCACCCTATACCAAATTTGAAAATTCAGTTTTTTTTTTGTCAACAAAAGGAAGAAGTTCAGTTGAGAGTTACCGATCTGGAATTACCAAAATTTTATTCTAATTAAAGCAAAATTACCAATATTTTAAAGGAAAATTAGAAAAAGGATTTTTTTTTTTAATTGTCCATCTATAACTTATCTAATTAGGATTGGTGGAATAAGTTTTATAATAATCAAAACCTATTATGCCTTTAATTATAAATAAAAATAAAATAACAAAATTGTAAATTGAAAATATGACCTACATATATTTGCTTTGTTTTTTATTTTTTTTACATACATAATATATATTTTGAAGAATATTTCATATACAAAATATTTTGTTTAAATATATATGTTTTTGTAATATATAATGTTTTTATTTAAGGGACAATTGGAAATAAAAGAGTTATAAAAAGAGTTTTGTCCATATACACCTTAATTTCTAAATTGTCATTTTGAACAAATCTACCCCTATATCAAAATTTGACAACTTTAAGAGGAAAAAACCAAAAAAAGATGTTGATAGACAAGTTTAAAGAAGATTTAGTGAAGACATTGTTTTTATTTGGTCGCATATAAATAGGTTTTTAGATCTTCCGAAAAGTGTATAATTCGTTTTCTAAAGTTTTGGTCTGTTCTAAAACATTTAGAATACATATACTAAATATTGTACATGTTCTGAAAATTTTAGAACCAATATTTGTTGTAAAATTTTAGAATACATGTTCTACAAAATATAAAATATGTATTCTTCGAATTTTATATGTTCTACAAAATTTAGAATACGTATTCTAAATTTTAGAATACGTAATCTACGATTTACTCAATGTTCTTTAAAATTAGATTTCCTTAAAACTAGTAACCAAATCTACAAATAAGGAAAGTAAATCTATTTTATGTAAATCGAATATATTGTTTAACATTTTATTTTTGAATATACTACATCCCTTTTAAATAAATATAGTACATTATATATTACAAAAACATATATATTTAAACAAAATATTTTGTATATGAAATATTCTTCAAAATATATATTATGTATGTAAAAAATAAAAATAAAGCAAATATATGTAGGTCATATTTTCAAATAAATGTAAAAAAAAAGGTTTAAATGTATCCAAAATTACAAAATTAATAAACCGGCCATTAAACACTATTTAAACCATTATAAGTTATAACTTTATTTTGTAACATATAAAACACATACCTAATGATATATGCTTTTGTAATATATACTGTATTTATTTAAAAATAGGTGTAGTAGGTTTTATATAAATGTTTTTTCTCAAATTGTACTCTAGATAACTTTTTTAGATTTTTGTTCTTTAATATTTAAAAAGGCATCGGCAAGGAAGAAGAGAAAAATAGGTTTTAATAATTTTTATTTTTATTTTGATGGGTTGTATAATATATTATTATTTTATTTTTTAAATGAAAGATTTCATATAATAAGAGGTTTAGAATATGTAATATGATTGAAATTTAGAATTTTGTTATTTCATTTTTATTTATAATTAAGGGGCAATTCTCCTAAATAGCACTAGATTATGTTTTAGTTCCAAAAGTAACATAAAGTTTAGAAAGTTCTATTTATACCAGAAATTGTTTGGCAAAATGACCAAATAACCCTAAAGGTAATCTCACAATTTAGGGGTTTCATCGTGGAAATAGAGAGAACGAATCAGAGTACCGAACTCGTTGCCGGATGTAGTCTCGCCGGAATCGTTGCCGAAGATCGCCTTTCGTTGCCGGAGACGACAGATTACTCGTTGCCGAGTTTATGCCTTTCGAAACTCTCTCTAAGCATCTCTTCCACTGTAAGGCTTTTTATCAATTTTTCAAAGAGATTAGCTACTGTTTACTTGTTTGGTTTGATTCTCTTTTGTCTGGTCTCGATATATTTAGGAATTTGATGATGTATTTAGGAATTTGATTCTCTTTTGTCTGGTCTCGATATATTTAGGAATTTGATGATGTATTTAGGAATTTGATTCTCTTTTGTCTAGTCTCGATAGACTTGAAGGAATGGAAAAGTTTGATGATGAGTTTGTTCAGAAACTGGTTTATGATGCTCTCGTTTGGTCTTCTCTTCACGGTCTTGTTGTTGGTGACAAAACTTACCAGGTTTAGTTGAACCCACTAAAGTTACTGTCTTTTGATCTTGAATTCGATTAAAATTGGAGAAAAACTCGAAATTTATGATCTATATGTGTTTTTATCTTTCGATATTGCATCATCTTCTACTTCTTGAGCATTCTGTGAGGATTGTAATCTCCTCACTGTATCCATAAAATTATCTGCTAATGATTCTTTCGGATCATCAACCTTCACAGGTTTTACTTTATTCTTCTTTGAACTTTGACTCTCTTTAGGTTGAGAGGAGCTTTGTGCAGCAGACTGACCATTCTCCTTTAAACCCTCTCCTCTCATACTAGTATTATGGGTATCAATGAGTTCCTTCTGCCTTTTAGGGTCAGGGCACAGTCTAGCAAGATCAATAACCAACTGAGACAATCCATAACCTTTCACATACTCCAAGTAAGTTTTTGTATCAATCAAACCTTGACGATACTGTCCTGAAACATTTTTAAAGGCCATGAATACATCTTCATCATGACCAAGTGCATATCGCATTTTCTCAATCAATGACTTGTTGGCAGATTGCACATCTGGAGGCGGTTGGGTGTTTGAAGATCCTTGTGCAGTGGTGGATGATGTCTTGTGATTTTGCACAACAGAAGAAGAAACTGGAGGAAAATCTAAATGAGAGGGCTGAAGTGATCTTGTATCAGATAGATTAGGGGCTGAGGAAGAGTGAGGAATCCTATTCGCATTATGAGCAGCCTGTGGAGCCGCAGAAGCCGGATGTCTAAGCTGTGAAACTCTGGCATGGGACCTAGATTGGACTGAAGAACTAGAGGCTTGTACAGGTGTTCGAGCTATTGCTGGCCATCCTGAAGAAGAATGGTTACCACCAGTTGTAATAGATGCTTGCGTTTGGCCTCGGTTAACCGCTGGCCATCCTTGAGAAGGACTAGAAATAGCAGAAGCAGTAGTAGTCCGGTTTGTTTGGCGTCTTAGACGAGCAGCCATGGTGTTAGTAGGCAAGCTCTCCAAGTTCTGTCCAGATCTCGGTTGACCAGAAAGAGGAGGAAAAGCAGATTCCCCAAGACGTGAACCAACACCACCAGAGCTTCCTACAGCTTGAAGATATCGTGAAGAGGGTTCCATATCTGTAGTTGATAGAGATTCCATTGGTTGAATAAGAGGACTGGTATCATCTACGTGTATGTTGTTGTTCTCAGAGAATCCAGGTGGTGCACTTATTTCTCTTGTTTACAGGACATTGCTTCGATCGTATGGGGATCAGCTTGGGATAGACTCTGAACGTGTACCTAGGAATGCATCCACAAGGCAATTTGCTGATGCAATGGCTAAAGCTTGGTTGGAGTACAATGGCTAAAGCTTGGTTGGAGTAAAATTTAGGAAGCATTGTTGAATATTTAGGAAAGGATTCTTAAACTTTAGGAAGAAATATCTTTGAATTTAGGAAGGGTTTTATAATGTTTAGGAATATATTTTTGAATTTTAGGAAGGTCTCCCTATATATATCTTTGAATTTAAAAATACATACTTTGAATTTAGAAAGGGTTTCATAATGTTTAGGATATCGTTCTTGAATTTTAGGAATGCCTTCCTATATATGTGTTTTATGATTTGAACCCAAGAACTTCTAATATAACTAATAATCTAAGACTTTATTTTGAGTATACATTGAGGCAAAATCATTTAAAATCATTTGAGTATACATTAGTCACATATATTCAGTTACAAAAGTCACATATATTAGGTAAACACATGTCTAGGAAAGCCTTCCTAATAATGTCTATTGAGCGGATATGCAGCCATAGGGAGTAAATACACAGAGGTCACTGAGCTATGGGGAGAAATGAAGTCCATAGCCGCAACTACTTCATCGATGAGGTTTGATCAAGAGTTGCTCGATGCGGTGCTCTACACGTTTGTTAGAGGCGGATTTTTCTCGCGGGCTAATGAAGTTGTGGAGATGATGGAGAAAAAGAATATTTTTGTTGATAAGTACAAGTATCGAATGCTCTTCTTGAAGTATCACAAGACTGCTTATAAAGGAAAATCTCCAAAAGTTCAGAGCGAGTCTCAGCTTAAGAAGAGAGAAGCTGGTTTAGTATTCAAGAAATGGCTCGGACTATCTTGATTATGAATGTAATCACCTTTTTGTATACTAATGTCTAATAACTTACCTTCAATCTAGAGCTGCAGAGACCTATATAGAGGCAGCATAAACATTGATAAAGCTTTTGATTTATTTATCTTTTGTAAGATTTGGGTTTATATACATACACATTTAGAGGCAGCATAAACAGGCTCGAATTCGTTTCATTTCACAGAAATAAGTTATAAACAACAATTATATTTTGCAACATAATGCCAATAGACTAATCAAAATCTGATTACCCCACTAAGAATGAGGAGCCAATAAGGATAATGGTAATTATGTGATGAGACATCATAACAGCAAAGTCCTTTCTTCTGGTCTCCCACGCAAGCAACGTAGCAACACTATAAACATAAAACCACCATGGAGAAGGAGAATAAAACGATAATTACTTATATTTATGGTATATGTGTGCGGGTATATGAAGAGGTTTGTATACTAACCTCCATCTTCATTGCCTCTAAGACTAGTACAGGTTGACCTTGATCTACTTTGGCTTCATTTTCGACAAGGACCTTAACTACCAAACCAGCCATGGGGGCCACAATGGTTCATGGAGGGAATGATGATGTTTCGGAGCTGGTTCTGTGTTGGACACCTTCTTCATCTTCAGAGAATTTGATTCCTACCTTCTGCTTGAACTGATGGTTTTATGAACCGTGCCATATATGGATATGTTTATAACCATCCTGTTACCAAAAACAGATAATAAGCAGCAATAACGAGAGAGACAGAAAAAGCATGAGATAAAGCTGTGAAGAGTTGGTTAAACATGATGCTAATTATTTACCTTCAAGTAAGCAGCTAGACTAACATTCATGCTCAATCCAGCTGCTTCAACTTCCTGCTCGAGTTACTCTGACTTCCAAACTTGGAGAATCATTGCCTTCCTGCTCATGGAATGTATATGGTCACAGGATATGCAGCCATAGGGAGTAAATACACAGAGGTCACTGAGCTATGGGGAGAAATGAAGCCCATAGCCGCAGCTACTTCATCGATGAGGTCACTGAGCTATGGGGAGAAATGAAGTCCAAAGCCTTCCTAATAAGAAGGAGAAGAAGTGAAACATGATATAGATTGGTCTATTGAGCGGTAGAACAATCGAGAATTAACAGAAAGCAGTTAAAAATCATCATCCAGAATATCAACACCCATATTACTCAGAATTCTTAAGCAAAACAGTACTTCAGTCACAGCCCTATTAGAGTGATGAAATACTACATACCACTGCATAATTTCAGAGAACTACTCCCATCTAACATATCTTTATACTATTTAAACTTCAAAATACATCAATCAAAGCGGTAATTTTCAGCTCTAGAGATTTGATTATAAGATCTAGAGGATCCAATTAACCTAAAAATCAAAAGAAAATAGCATAACCTACTTATTGGAATCTTCACTCTACCAGTAATGGTGTAACTATCCTCAGACCTGCACAATAACCACACAAACACTACAAGAAAACAACGTTTTACCGATTACAACTAGCGACTAAACAATTAGTCGCTAAAATGTGCGACTAATTAGCCACTGTTTTCCGACTATTTGGTGACTAATAAAATTTAGTCGTAACTGAGTCGCTCTTTTACGACCAATGAGCGTAGTAGCTATAGTAGTCGCTATTTTACGACTAATTTACGACTATATTTCAGTCGGTAAATTATAGTCGGTAAATTATAGTCGCTAAATAGTCGCTATTTTAGCAACTAAAACGCGACTATTATGTCGGATCGCTTTTTACGACTAAGTTACGACTAATATGCCGTTTCTGAATTTACTAATTGTTTTTGTATTTACCTTTTGTTTTATGGATTATGTTTCGAATCTAAATCTTGGAAAAACGCAGTCTTTGCCGAATTCAAGAAAGGAGAAAAGATGAGACCACCGATTCGCAGTGGCGGAGGTTTCAGGGGAAGGGGAGGACGAGACGGTGGCGGTGGTGGTAGATTCGGTGGTGGAGAAGGACAATTTGGTGGTGGAGGAGGACGCTTTGGTGGTTGAGGAGGTGATTGTCGAGTTTTTAGTCTCTTGCACATCAATTAAAACCCGATGTGCGAAACTACCTCAATCATAAGGTATGTCATTGAAGCACTTAGGGTATCGAATCCACAGGGACTAAGGACTACACACCAAAGATACGAGATTCAAACTAATCTAGAGCTAAACATTTTTATGGTTTTTATTGTTTTTATCGAAATGTAAAAGAAATGCAAGAAAGAAAACAAAAGACAAAGCTCTGGATCATGGATTAAACTATCAAAGAGATGATTAACAATCAAACAATGAATCAATTGGAAGCATTAAACACTATCCTAGAACATGGAACACACATAAATAGATTAATCCACTCCCGTGGTATCAATCCCTACATCAATCATCGAATTGACAAGAACTCCCGTTCGCAATTCAATAATCAATGAGCATGAATATCAAGTCCAATTAGTTCACTAATCACCCTACTCATCAACTCCCGTTGGATAGGATGTGAGAAGCTCACAAAAGGTTTGGTTCAAGCAATTCATCTAACTCCTCCCGGGTGTGAAATGCCTAAGCTCAAGAATCGAATGAACAAACCTAATCTAGTACCAACACCGCTTACTCGAATCTCATCCCTAATGCATGGGATGA
>SMJT01000010.1:821959-859430 GCA_004349715.1 Crucihimalaya himalaica
AAACGTAATCTTCTGTCCACCATTGAGTATAACTTTGACATTTGAGAACTTTGCTGTGTGACCAATCACGTTACCTATGATATAACTTGTCGATCAGTTCCACGGAGCTTAATGTATCATACATTCAGAATTAACAGAAAGCAGTAAAAAATCATCATCCAGAATATCAACACCCATATTACTCAGAATTCTTAAGCAAAACAGTACTTCAGTCACAGCCCTATTAAAGTGATGAAATACTACATACCACTGCATAATTTCAGAGAACTACTCCCATCTAACATATCTTTATACTATTTAAGCTTCAAAATACATCAATCAAAGCGGTAATTTTCAGCTCTAGAGATTTGATTATAAGATCTAGAGGATCCAATTAACCTAAAAATCAAAAGAAAATAGCATAACCTACTTATTGGAATCTTCACTCTACCAGTAATGGTGTAACTATCCTCAGACCAGCACAATAACCACACAAAGAGAACATAAGAACGAAGGAAACAGATGAAACAATTTACCAAATCTCTCCAATTTCCAAAATCAAAGTAATGAGCTCACAAAGCAACTATATTAAATTGAAATCAGACGCCGCACAAGTTATAAACAGAAGTAACCTCGAACTAAGGCTAATAAGATTCATGAGAAACTACGGAGATAAAAACTGAACTATACATTCAACAGCTGTAAAACGAGATGATTTTTGCAGAGAAATCAAAGACAGAGAAGGATTCATCACCCAAAAGAGCAAGGGAGAGTGGAAGCAAAGAAGATCAGACAAATATTCAAGACGATGAAAGAGAGACTGGATCTGATGATCGTCGTCATCGTCATCATCGTCGTAAGCTCCAAATCGATGAAATCTAATAATAGTCGTCCAATTCCGGCGACGAGGTTAAGTAAAGCAAAACAAAACCTTCTGAATAGACGAGAAGGTTCTGATTTCAGAATACAAAATTCAATTTTTATTTCTTTGTTCTATTTAGTTTTATAACTTAATTTAAGCTTTACAGATTGAGACGACAACGATAATGAAGAAGATGTAACAAGATCTAATTTTGGTGTTTATAACTAAAGGGTAAATTGGTCTTTCTATTCATTAATGAATGTTAATAGTGGAAAATTAGGGAGTGTGTGGTAGTTTAGGAAGATAAACTAATTTTCATGCTAATTGAGGATATTTCTCATAATTAAGGGTATAATAGATTTTTGATATTATAAAACTTATTGCACCAATCCTAACTAGATAAGTTATAGATGGAAAATTAGAAAAAAAAATCCTTTTTCTAATTTTCATTTTATTTAAAAGGGGTGAGTAGATTCAAAAATGTTAAACAATATATTCGATTTACATTAAATAGATTTACTTTCCTTATTTGTAGATTCGGTTACTAGTTTTAATGAAATCTAATTTTGTAGAACATTGAGTAAATCGTAGAATACGTATTCTAAACTTTAGTAGCAAATTGTAAATTTTGTAGAACATAGAGAATTCGAGGAAAATGGGTAAAAAAACTTTCACCTTTCGTAAAAACATATAAGAAATCCTCAACATTTTTTTGTGGATTTTTAAACCCTCACTTTTTAGTGACTGGTAAAATAACCCCTAATATTAGTAAACGAAGGTTTTTTTTTGCTACTAAAAACTATATAATTTAACTTAGAATTGGTTTTTATTAAATTCTAATTTACAATTTTTCTTTCTAAATTAAATATTTTCAGTCACAATGTAAAAAATATATAAAATTAATTCATTATCTAGTTAAAATATAGTAAAGCAGTTTTGTTGCCATAAAAACATTTTATTATATATATAATAAATATGTTAGAAATATATATAACATTTATTTTGGTTCGAGTTTAGCTTTAACTCGATTTTGGATAAAAATCATTATTTTATGTTATATATGACATATTTGATCATACTTTAAATTATATATCTATATTTAATTGAAAATATAAATTAATGAAAATTTATTGGTTGTGATACAAAAATTCATCAACATAAAATCAAAAATATTTTGTAATAGTAGGAGCGGTATTAAATTTTATACCAAACAAAATATGAATATATACTAATTTTTGATCACACACATTTACTAACATGAAACCAAACCAAATTTAGTAATACTATGAAAAAAATATAATTCCACACCAAAATATTTTCATCAGATGAAATAAACTAAATAAATATTTATTAACATTAAATATTTCAATTTACATATATAAATTAAGATATACTAAAAAGTATACTATGAATTACTTTTATTTAATCATTATTTAATTATATTTTTATATAATACCAAACCAAATTCAATCGGATCTGAATGTTGTTTCAATTTTGACCTCTATTTTTAAATCAAAACCTGAAAAAACTCGAATAATTTCGAAAAAATGAATCTGTCATCCTAAATTGTTATAGTTTACATATCATTACTTCTATTGGTAAGAAAATTGATTTACCAAATCTCAACTAAACGTTGAATGAGTTTTTGTTTTTATATCGCAAAAAAAATTTATTAAAAAGAAAAATCGTAAATTTGAATTCGAAAAATAAAATCACAAAGTTAATTGTTTTTATTCCATTCCATTTTATATAATATTTAATTTGTTTTTGATTTGTTTTTTTATATTAGGTCTTATATTACCATTTACTAAAAGGTGAGGGATTAAAAACTCACCAAAAAAATGAGAGTTTTTATAATGTTTTTAGGAAAAGTGAGAGTTTTTTACCCATTTTTCTGAGAATTCGCAGAATACGTATTCTAAATTTCGTAGAATATGTATTCTAAAAATTTTAGAAAAAAATATATGTTCTAAAATTTTCAGAACATGTACAATGTGTAGAGTATTTATTCTAAATGTTTTTGAACAGACCAAAAATTTAGAAAAGGAATTCTACACTTTTCAGAAGATCTAAAAACCTATTTATATACGACCAAATTAAAAAAAAATGTTTTCACTAAATTTTCTTTAAACTTGTTTATCAACATGTTTTTGTGGTTTTTTTTTCTTAAAATTGTCAAAATTTTGATATGGAGGTAGATTTGTCCAAAATAACTATTTAGAAATTAAGGTATATATAAACAAAACTTTTATTAGAATTTCTTTATTACGAATTGTACCATATTTTAATCTGAAATTTTATTGAAAAACATTTTAAAAATTTGACTTTAATATCCATATTAAAGACTTGGGAAAAGACTTCTACCTAAAAAAAAAGTCATCAAAGGCTCTTCTTAAATGCTTATAAAGTCACTCGAGAGTTCCAAGAACATCAATAAGCTGTCGTCTTCAAGTTGGAGTTTTTACAATCTTTCCTCCGAGAAATTGTACAGTAGACTTTCGGAGATTTAGGGCTTTTCAAGATTTTTGGGATGGCAAATAAACATTTCTTCAAGCCTCTTCTCCCCGGATTTCACAGCCACTTGGTACTCTTTCTCTCTCTATCATTTTTATATGTTGTCTGTTTCTCTCATAAGCTAATTGAGAGAGATGAGTGTGGTTTGGTATTTGCATGTTGCTTCAGACAATTCCTATAGCCTTCTTCTTGAAGTATATAGAAGGAAGATATGAGCAGAACACAGCAGAGCTAAGATCAGACGCGTCCAAGATAATTTGGAAAGTGAAGATAGATGGCCAAAGATTCACTGATGGTTGGAAAGACTTCGCTCTTGCACATGATCTTCGAATCGGAGACATTGTCATTTTCAGACAAGAGAGAGACTTGTCTTTTCATGTGACACTATTAGGACCTAGTTGTTGTGAGATTCAATATGGTTCGTGTTTAGACGAGGAGAACAACCTTGGTGAGTTGTGTTCTGTCTCTCTCTCTCTGTAATTCTCTTACTCTGACTCTGTGGTTGACAATTAAGAAATGTGTTCTTATGGATCTGTTAGATGAGAGAACCAGTTTGACTAATTAACACTTGGATTCTCTTCTTTTTCAGTGGAGAAGAATAAAGTGAAGAAAAGTCTATATGGAGAAGTAGAGTCGTCTTCACTAGATCCCTCTTGTTTTGTGGCTAATGTGGCGCCTTCGAGTCTACGTTATGACTTAATGGTATTCTACTCTTAATTTGGACCCTAAAAGGAACTCTCTCATTCTAGGGTTTGCATTCATGTTGTATTGTAATGAATTTTTGCAGCATCTTCCAAGGGCTTTTGTGAGGGAAAATGGTGTAGTCACTGGATCTGGAGAGATTGTTCTGATGAATGAAAAGGGCATATCATGGACGTTCAAATTGAAACGAAAACCATCATGCGGAACGATTTATATCAGAAGAGGGTGGAGAAGTTTTTGTGATGCTAATGGACTTGGAATTGGAGATACCTTCACTTTCAAACTGATTCAAAGAGGAGGGACTCGTGTTCTACGTTTGTTACCAAAAGAGCCAGAAGAAGAAGCTAGTGATGCGTCTCTTTCTACAGAACCAGAAAGCCATGAAGATGGCAACATTGGTGAGTTGTGTTCTGTCTCTCTCTAACTCTTCCAACAACACTTGATGTTCAAGAAATGTGCTCATATAATGGAGAATCAATTTGACAATTACCCCTTGGATTTGTTCCTTTCTTTTTTCAGGGAAGATTCAAAGGAAGGAAGAAACAAAGAAGAATCCAAGAAGAGAAACAGAGTCTTCTTCACTAGATCCCTCTTGTATGGTGGCTAATATTGCGCCTTCAACGCTACGTTATGACACATTGGTATATTCTAACTCTCATGGATCTTGATTAGAAACCTCTTGGATCTTGATTAGATAATAAAACACATGTTGTATTGTAATGAATTTTCAGTATCTTCCAAAGAGGTTTGTGAGGGCAAATGGTCTAGATACAAGATGTGGAGAGATGATTCTGATGAACGAAAAGGGCAGATCATGGACATTAAATTTGAAACGAAAGAAATCATGTGGAACTTCTTACATCAATCGAGGATGGAGAAGTTTCTGTCATGCCAATGACCTTAGGGCTGGAAGTATCGTAACTTTCAAACTGATCAAAGAAGGAGGAACTCTTGTTCTACGTTTGATCCCCAACGAGACAGAAGAAGAAGAAGAGTGCTCAGAAGCTAACGAAGTAGAGTCTCTTTCGACAGATCAGGAAAGCGATGAAGAGAGTAGCCACAACAAAAACATCTCACAGGAATGCTGCTCAAGAAGAAAAGAAAAGAAGCGTATATTGAGGTGGAAAGCTTCATGTTCACCATCGGAAAACCGATTTGTGACATTAACTCTTAAACCTTACAGCATCTTACGTTATGCACTGGTTAGTTTCCATCATTCCAACCTTTGTAGTGTCTATCAAATATGAATCTTTTGTGTGAATATGTGTTGCAGCGTCTTCCGGTACCCTTCACGAGGATGAATGGCATCAAGAAAGAAACTAAAATGACTCTGTTGGATAAATATGGCATGAAGTGGTCCACGAAACTGCAGTTGGAGGATAATAAAAGTAAAAGACTAAGAATGGTAGGAGGCTGGAAAGGATTCTTCCAAGCTAGTTGTGTGAAGGTAAACGAATCGATCAAGTTGGAGCTGATTTGGGAAGAAGACACAAATTGTGTCCTTAAGTTCTGCTCCAAGGTGAACCTATAAACCAAATGAAACTGTGTATGAGTTTAATGTTGAAATGATTCAATGTTTGACTCTTTTCTTGGGTAAGATTTGATAATGATCGGCTTAACTCTTAAGGTCTAATTGTACTATTGTAGTATGTTTTTCTAAGCATGTTGTATGATCCGTGTGAGATCAAACTTGATCAAATTTTACATACTTGTTTTTGATTGTTTTAAATTTTATATATATTTTGTACTTCTTTGATCTTACTACCTCGGCTATGACATCCACTATGTTTTAAAATATTGTGGCACTAGCTGGACGTTCGGGGTGGATCTACTATTTAACAAAGAAATCAGAAATTAGAGAAGATTAATCAGGAGTAGTTTTAGGGCTATTTTATATTTTAAAAAACATGTTAATCCACAATAATTATTCTTTTAATATAATATTATTTTAAAAACTGCAGGAAACGCATGAACATATTTTTAAGCTTAAAATTTTATGATCTTATATATTAAATAAAAGTCAAATGTGCTCTCATTCATCCTCAGAATGGTTAATTACTACTCTATGAATCTACTTAATAATAAGAGTTTGCCTTAGTTTTTTTAAAAACAAAGTATAATTATCGAGATAAGTTAATATACTTTTATAAAATCTTCCAAAAATGTTAAATATACATTTTTTAGAAGCGGATAAATATGACATATAAAAATTATATGTAATTTTAACATTTGTTTCAGTAATTTTAAGTGTGTATTTTCTATATAATATTTGTTATAATATATATGAATTTTTTTTGACAATTTTGAATTAGTCAATATCCAAAAAATTTTAAAAATTTTTTCTAGTTTTCATTAAAATTATAAAAATAAGTTATTGAGTAATATCACGAGATAAGAAGAGAAGGGGGCGATCTTTCTCTCTTTTAAAAGAGAAAAAAGTGACGGCCTTTACGCACCTCGTCCTGTGTCGAACTTGATGTCGGAGCTCCGCCCTTCGTTCATCTTCAGGCCCTCCTCTCCTTATGAGGAAGAAAAAGACAAACCTGAAAAAAAGCCGTCGCCTCACGCGGGGGTTTCAAATCAAAAATCCCCTCACAGATCTGGCTCCGCCTCCGCCTCGCTCAATCTGACTCCGCCTCTGCCTCGCTCTAATCAGATATCTCCTCTCACAGATCTGGCTACCGCCTCAATCTGCCCCTCCGCCTCGCTCCACCTCATATCCGCTTGCTCTCAACGAGCTCCCAAGCTTGACGAAAGTAAAGCCTGCAGATCCAACCCAGCCTAAAGTTTAAATCTCTCCTGTGAGCAGTAATGTTGCTCCTCACTCGACGACTACAGATTCAATGTATCTCTCTCGGGATTCGACCAAATCTGCATCTTATGCGAATGCTGCTACATCGACAAACCCATATCCTCCGATTAGGCCTTCAACCCAAACTGAAGCGTCGTGGTTAGGTATTTTCAAGAGCTCCTCAAGGCGTCTTGAAAAGAAAGGTACAACATTCACTCTTCCTTCTGGTGAAGCTTGTGTTAAAATACCCAATTCGATTATTGAATGGAATAAGAAATCATGGGAAGCCTTTATCCTCGGCCAATTCTATTCAGACCCTCCGGCATAGTGAACAGTTCATGCAATAGCAAATGGAATATGGAGTCGTACTCTTAAAGATATCTCAGTGACACGAATGGAGGAGAACTCTTTCCTCTTCTGTATCACAAACCAAGCGACGAGATATCATGTGCTAAATCAAGATTTATGGCAAATTGAAGGGCAAACCATGTTTGTAGCTAAGTGGGAACCAAGTCCTACCCCCAAGAAGCCTGAGCTAACTTCAGCTCCTGTGTGGATTGAGCTGCGCCAGGTCCCTCACCAATTCTTCAATGTAGATGGCCTTGAACACATCGCTGGCTTGGTAGGTGAACCCAGGGGACTACACCCGTCCACTAAAAATCTGTCAAACCTTGAAGTGGCAAAAGTATTCACTTTGATCGACCCAAGAAAACCGTTTCCAGAGGCTGTGAACGTGCAATTTGAATCAGGTGAAATTTATCGCATCCTGGTTTCTAGTCCTTGGATGCCTCCTATATGCTCTTTTTGTAAGGAAGTGGTCATAGTTGAAAGAGGTGTAAGACATCCCCTATACTTGCTCTGCGATGCAAGTCTGTTTGCCATCTCTCTGAGGCGTGTCCTCGTTCTCTGCCTAAGCGCAAGACTAAAGTAAAGAAAAATAACAACAAAAAAGTGAATGAGGCTAATGTGGGTGGTAATGGCTTCTCGACAAATGATACTCCTGCACCAGGGAATGGTCCTCAGGTTATCGTAAAGGTTTTAGAATCTGAGCTGGTCCCTCAAAATAATTCGGTTTCAGCTATACAAGGCCTGATGCCTCGAGATAAAGGTTCTTGTGATTCTGATTGGATTCAAGTTAAACACAAGTCAGCTAAAAATAAGGAAACAAGCAAAGCTGCTGCTGCATCATCATCAGGCCAGGTTCCTTTTTGTATTGATATTGGTCTTGATAAGTTGCAGGCCCAACAAAGCTAGACAAAGGGAAAGAGCTATACATCTGATTCCTGAGACACAGACTCAGCTGAAGGTAATGATTATCCTGATATGGAGGAAGCTCAGTTTTTAAAAGTGTTCTCACAGCAAAAACATAACAAAGCTCGAGGTAAGGGCCCCAAATCTCAATAATCAATGTGTATAGACGTTTTTTGTTGGAATGTGCGAGGTTTTAATAAAGTAAGTCACCATCGTGGCTTCCGAGATTGGTTCAAGCTAAACCAACCTCTTTTGGGTAGTCTCATAGAGGCTCATGTCCATCAGGCAAAGCAGAAGAAGTTCATCAACGGTGTTATGTCGGGTGGGCTTTTTGAAGAAAACTATGACTTCTCACCTTTAGGGAAGATTTGGGTCATATGGCATCCTAGTGTTAAGGTAGCCATCATTGCCAAATCTTTGCAAATGATGACCTGTGAAGTTTTGTTGCCGGACTGACAAGAAGAGACGGTCATCTCTTTTGTTTATGCAACAAACATAGAAGCTACAAGAAGAGAGCTATGGGCATAGTTAACCAGGTTAGCTTCTCATACCTTGGTCGGTTCTTGGCGATTTAAACCAGATTCTCAACCCTTTTGATCATTCAAGCTCTCTAAATCCGAATATTGATCTACCCACCAGACTATTTAGGGGCTGTCTCTTAAATGCCGGAGGATGCTCTTATACTTGGTGGAAGAAGACTCCCCTTGGCTAAGAAAATAGAAAGGGTCTTGGTAAACGACTTTTGGAACTTCTCTTTTCCAAGAGCTTTGGGTTTTTTTGGTGAGCCAAACTTCTCCGATCATGCTCCTAGTTTCATCACGCTGAACCCCTCCCCCCCCCCCCCCCCCCCCCCCCCCCCCCCCCCCCCCCCCCCCCCCCCCCCNCCCCCTCGGGGCTCTAAGGTTGAGAAAACCATTCAATTTCCAGAATTTCCTGACTCAGAATCCTCAGTTCTTGCATCTAATCACTGATTAGTGGTTCTCTCAACACTTTGTGGGATCTGCTATATTCAGGCTATCTATGAAACTTAAGGACATGAAAAACTACATCAGCGAGTTTAGCAAGGTTAACTGTTCCAATCTGGAATTGAGAGTGAAAGAAGCCCACCGCACAGTTCTTGATCTTCAACGACAAATGCTTACCCTCCCCTCGAATTCTGTAGCACAATTGGAAAGACTAGCAAATAAGAAATGGATTACATTACTCAAAGCTGAGGAGTCTTTTCTGTGTCAGAGATCTAGAGTGACATGGCTGAGAGAGGGAGACTTGAACTCAACTTACTTTCATAGGATAGCTGTTTCAAGACAAGCCATAAACTATATCCACTTTCTTTTTGACAGTGAAGGAAACATATTAGAGAAGCAACATCATATCGAAGATCATTGTGTTGACTCTTTCTACAAGCTGCTAGGGGAACCTGAGGATAGGGTATAATTCGATCCATCTGATTTGGTAAACCTATTGGAGTTTCAGTGTTCTACTTCCCAAGCAGAGGCTTTGAGTAAAGATTTCTCCCCATATGAAATCAAGCTGCAGTATTCTCTCTACCTAGGAATAAGACTGCCTGACCAGATGGTTATTCCGCAGAATTTTTTAGGAGCTACTGGGGTATTGTAGGGCCTGAAGTCATTGAATCAGTGGCTGAATTTTTCAGATCATGTAGACTTCTTACCCAATGGAATGCTACTACAATCATACTCATTCCCAAGATCCCGAATGCTTCTGTGACCTCAGATTTCAGACCCATTTCTCTATGCAACACAGTCTACAAAGTTATATCTAAATTGTTGGCATCAAGACTAAAAGAGCTGCTGCCTTCTGTGATTTCAAATTCGCAATTCGCTTTCCTTCCAGGTAGACTCCTCACTGAAAATGTCTTGTTAGCCACTGATATTGTTGAAGGATACAATAGGAAGCATGTTGTGCCAAGGGGTATGCTAAAAGTTGATCTTAGAAAAGCATTTGATTCTGTGAAGTGGGACTTCATTACCAACACAATGAGAGCTTTATCCTTCCCTGAAAGATTCATAAGTTGGATCACCCAATGTATCTCCACCCCTAAGTTCTCAGTTTCAGTAAATGGACAGATTTCTGGTAATTTCAAGAGCTCTAGGGGTCTAAGGTAGGGAGACCCAATCTCTCCCTACCTCTTTGTGCTGGCAATGGAAGTGTTCAGTAAACTTATAAAATCCTCCTTCTCAGCATGTTTTATCAAGTATCATCCAAGGACTGAGGAATTGGACATCTCTCATCTAATGTTTGTTGATGATGTAATGGTCTTCTTCGAATGGTCTCATTCTTCTCTACAAGGCATCACTGACACAATGGATATGTTTGCTAGTTGGTCTAGCTTAAGGATGAATTGTGATAAAATAGTACTATTCACTGCAGGTTTGGAACCAGGAGAATCCCTAGCCATCACAGACTTGGGATTTGCTATTGGTTCCTTACCTATACGGTATCTGCGTTTGCCTTTGATGAGCAGGAAATTGAGAGTTTTCTGGATTTTCACCCCTAATTGACAAGATGATCAGAAAATTCAACTCTTGGGCTGCTTCTTCTTTATCTTATGCAGCGAGATTTTAGCTGATCAAATCAGTCATTTTTGGGCTGATTAACTTTTGGGCTTCTACGTTCATCCTTCCAAAAGCTTGCATCAAGCAAATGGAATCTCTATGTGCTCGGTTTCTCTCGCCTGGCAACATAGAAAAGCTCCATGGGACTAAAGTTTCTTGGTCAAAAGTTTGTTTTCCAAAATCAGAAGGTGGTCTAGGCTTGAGGAGAATTGGGATTTGGAATAACACCCTTTGTCTGAAACTGGTATGACTTCTCTTTTCTGGGAGTGCCTCTCTTTGGGTTGCTTGGCACCACCATCATCACATCAAAGGTAGAAGCTTCTGGTCCCTAAAAGAATTGGCTAGCTTACCCTGGAACTGGATAAGCATCCTGCGGCTGAGGCATGTGGCAGAGCCTTTTGTTAAATGTTACTTGGGAAATGGTAGAAATGCAAGCTTCTGGTTCGATAACTGGTCTCAATTTGGTCAACTACTCAAGTTTGTCAGTCCAAATGGGTCAGCAGATATGCAGTTTTCACTGTCTGCTTATGTGGAGTCAGCTTACCACCATCATTTCTGGAACAACTTGGAGTCAAATACTCCCCAGGTAAACTCTGTCCAAACCCACCTCTCTTCTCTTAGGCTGAATGAGTCCATGGAGGAAAAGTATAGTTGGGTGATTCAGGGATCAAAGTTTCATGACTTCCCCACTTCAAAAACCTGGAATGTGATACGGCCAAGGCAGAGCTCTCAAGATTGGGTTAAATCTGTTTGGTTTAAAGGTGCAACAAGAATGCATTCAATATGTGGGTTGCTCAATTGAATAGGCTGCCCACAAGGGACAAATTGGTATCTTGGGGAATGCAAATATCCCCTGCTTGTGTTTTGTGTGCAGCAAATGATGAAAATAGGGATCACCTCCTTCTCAGATGTGGGTTCAGCTCTCAGATTTGGCACTCTATACAAACCAGGTTGCGCCTTACACCTTACATATTCATATCCTGGGATTCTCTACTCGCTTGGACAAAGTTGAAGACAGTTTCTGCTCCACCTATCCTCCGCAAGCTTGCTACTCAGGCTACCATTTATCATATCTGGAAACAGAGAAACAACTTATTGCACAATGGTGTCTCCCTTCCGCCGTCGACCATCCTCACTGAGATTGACAAGGAAATAAGGAATACCATAACACCGAGAAGGTTAAGGAAAAACTTTAAGGATCTGATGCTTCTATGGATCCGTTAATTATGTGATGAACATTATTCATCGCTCTTCTTGTAACTCTTGTTTTTTGTTTTTTTTTTGGCAAGGTTACAATTTATAGGTTAACCTCATTTCGTAAAACGTCAATTTTCATTCTTATATGATATTTACATTCCTATAAAAAAAAAAAGAGTAATATCACAAATTTTCTATTTAAACGTCTGAATAACAACAAAAAGATTGTCTTACACTTGCAATTCACTAATAATCGAAATAGATAAGATTAAGCATAGAGTAATCGGGTTAGGCGGAAAGTAATTAAATAACTGATTTTCCAAAAGATTAGACATTAATCGAGATAGATGGGATGAGTCTAGCGACTAATCGAAGAGTAATCGGATCGAAGCAGATTTAAAACAAGCTTAGAGTCCTATAGACTTTGGTCAAGCTTACTTTCGAAGAACGGTACGTTCATTGGTACATACACACAAACAAATTTCAAAATTATGTCTCTCAAAAGAAAATAGAAATGGACTCCATGCTTTGACTAATGATCATCAAACATCATTTTTAACGCAAGTTCCTTTAGTGTGATTTTTCATCTTTTTCCTTTTTTTTTCTCGTTTGTTAATTCGGTTAAAATATATATATTTTAATATAAAACACCTTAGAAATTATTCTATTCATGTAATAAGAACTCATTTTTAATAAGAAATTTATACGTGCATTAGAATTTTAAACAAAAAATTTCTACAAGCTCCATAGAATAAATATTATTTATGTGTAATAAATTACTAGGGAGATACCCCGCACCATGTGCGGAAAAAAATAGTAAGAGATGATGACATTTTTGTTTCTGATGGTAGTAAACGTGATATATACGTTTTCATATTTGTTTTATTTTTTACTATTCATCTGTTATTGTTAAAAAAAAAACAAATCTTAGCAATTTAGTATAACAAATGATGGTAGCAATTTACTATTCATCTTTTATAAATGGTATAATCCATCTAAATATTTTTTATATGTTATTAGTTTGACATTTTAAATCTATTATAAATAGAAGATAACGACAACTATACATTACAATTATCTCTACATAATATATAGTTAATATTTCATAAATTTTTCTATATATCTTAATTTGTTCATTATATCAAATCTATATATATATATATATATATATATATATATATCTGATACATATATAAGTCTTGATAAAGAATTAAACAATTTTTAAAAAAACATTATAACAAAATATTATATTTTTGTATTTTGTTTTTGGTATAGAAATATAATTTTCAGTTTGTTTAAATTTCCTAATCCTTATATAATTATCTTAAAATAAAGTCAAAATATTTTAAAAGCAATATATCTATGATATAATAAACTTTTTCCAAACCAAAGAAAATGAAATTTAAGGATATTAACAAAATTTCTTGATTTTTTTATAATAATTTAACTTTTATACGAATAATTTTTTTATTAGTTTATTTTTGAAACTTAAATGGTAATTTTTTAAAATAAATTTATTAAAAATAGAGTGGTAATGAACCACATTAAAGTTTGATAAGCTACTCCAACTGCCTTCAATAACTCTTTCAGAGTAAAGAGCAAGGAATATCTCATTTATAGAGCATCAATCTTTTGATCAGAAAAAAAAAACGAAAACAAATCAATAATTTCATAATTTTAGGAATTAAAATCTAAAGCCCATATTTTATCTTACAGAAATAAATATAAGTAGTAATAGACCTTTTCATTTACAAACGATAAGGTGAAAAAACTTTTCAAACCTATTTGATATTTTGTAATTTCCCTGAAAATTTTGACTTGTATGGTCCACTGGTGAACAAAAGAATTAGAGTAATTTAAATATATGTATATTTTTTATATTAATTATTTTCTCTTAATATATTCAAATTCTAAAAAAATATTCTTTTAGAAAATTTAAACTTTAAACTTTAAAATTCAAAAAATATTCTTTTAAAAATTAATTTAATCTTTACTCGATCTTTAAGAAAATTTTGAGTAAGTCAACTTTTTCAGATTTTGTAAAATTTTAAAGACAATTATAAAATTTTAAAGAGTATTCAATTTTTTGAATTAATTTTTAAAATTTAAATATTTTAAAGAATAAGGTTTTTTTTAATATATTTGAATTTAAAATTATTATTTTTAAATTATTTAACTTTTATTCCTTTTTAATATTTTTTAAAAAATAATATGACAAAATATTTAAAACAATATGACAAAATATTTGAATATGACATAGTGAGAAAAAAATAGTAGCGGAATATATCAATTTTTATTTCTGAAAACTTGTATTGTTTTATATAATTTATAAAGTGCTGAATATTAATTTAATTTGGATATGGATAATTCAAAATTTTAAAAGAAACTTTGATATATATCGTAACATTTTTTTTATAGAAAATAAACATTTAAAAAATATTTTCAAAATTTTAAAATACATATAACCTCCCTATCATATAAGTTTTAAATAAAATTTAGAGTAAGAAAAATAAGCAAACTTTATCTCCAAAAAATTATAAAAAACTATCTAAATATTTTTTTTATTTTCTAATTTTTCTTAGTATATAATTTTTGATTTTTTTAAATAGTATTTCTTCTCTTAATCTATTCATATCTTTTAAAATTATTTATTCAAAATAATTGAACTTTTAATTGAATATTTTCTATTTTTAAAAAATAATTCTAGTAATTTTCTCTCTTAATATATTTAAATTTTTCAAAAATATTTTTTATTTATATTAATTCTACTTTTATTTGATAACTTATTTTTAGTTTTTTCTTAAAAATAAATAGCAAATATTTTAATTAATAATATATAAATATTTTTTTATAATTGTATATTTTTATTAGTGATTTAAATTTTTCAAAAAAAACAATTTTTAATATTAAGATAAAATTTTCGAATTTTTTAATTTATTTTTCTTTAATATATTCGAAATTTTTAAATATATTTCTTTATAGTAAAATAATTTTATTTTATTAAATATATTTTTAAAATCTTAATGGCAATACATTTAAATATGTAGATTCATTAAGGGTAGACTGGTAATCAACCATCTTGAAGATGAATAAAAGCATTCTGTACTTTTCTTTTAATATATAAGATTTAAAATCTTAATGGCAATACATTTAAATATGTAAATTCATTAAGGGTAGACTGGTAATCAACCATTATGAGGATGAATAAGAGCATTCTGTACTTTTCTTTTAATATATAAAATATATAATTTTCAATATTAATTTATTATTGATGAAATAATGTATAAATTATCATATATTGATCATATATAGAACTCAAAATAATTTCAAATAAACATGCATAAATTGCTAAAAAAATATTAGTTTAATCGAATTAAAAAATATTATGTGCGGGTTTTAGCTGATGAAGGGAATACTCCATTGGTTGACACATACTCAATGAAGAGCATAAAAAAAGTTGGCATGTGCCAAATTATTAATGACATATATAAAACAACTAGTTTGAATTTTGATGGGATCCTCCAAAGATCGGCACCCTTAAGTTGAGGAACAGGATATGTCTTGCTGCTATAAAATTGTGAATCTTCAAAGACAATGGTTGTGGATTGAATGGTCACACAGAAGCTACGAAAAGACTTCTGATATTCCAAATCGATTCTTAAGATATTATACACCAAAGAAATCGAAATTGTTTGCTGGAATTACACACCAACAATGATTTAACTTAAAAGAGTTTTTGATAAAAAATATAGATGAGTCTTTACAAAGATAGCCACAAAAATATAAAGGGAAAAGAAGAGATAAGCCTTGGACAAATCCCAAGACTTCCTTGAAAATATGCAGAAATTAAAACTGAGTTTGAAATTTGATAAATAATCTTTCCTCTTTCTAATTTTGGATTCTCCCTGTTGGGCTGGGTTGCAATCAACAAAATGGATTATTTGAAAGTAATCAAATTGCCTCATTAAAAACCTTACTTTAGAAAACCCATTGGGGCAAAACAAATGATAAAGAGGAAAAGAGTACAAATGGATCACTTGCCCATTTGTTGATTGTCTTTGGCTTGTATCACAAAAAATGAGGTTTGAATGACACCTTCTCCTTTCTGGTCCAAAAGATCTGATTTCTCCCAAATGTGATTAAGTATTCCTCCGATTGCTTTTGAATTTCTTGGTTTTTGAACGAGTCATAGGTCCTTCTGGTGCAACTAAAGCTTTCTCAGCTACAAGCTCATCCTCAGCTATAAGTTCATCTTCTTCTGATTCAAACTCCACATCCTTAGTTTTGTCTATGATCATATCATTCCCCTCCTCTTGAAAATAATTTGACATCAAATTTGCGTCATCTACAATGAAAGGAACCAAGTTAGAAACGTTGAAGCTGGAATTTACATTATACTTACCTTGCAGATCGAATTGATAAGTTGGACATTCTTTCAGTTGGAAATCTCTCATTTCTCAACTGTATCTAGACTTGATCTCCAACCTCAAAAATCACTCTACGCCTTCTCTTGTTTGCTTGTTTATCATACTACTTAGTTTTCTCCTCTATGTTCTTCCTGCCTTTCTCATGAATCTGTTTGACTAGATAAGACTCAACTTATAACATTTCCAAAAAAGTGATATATATTATCGGAATGTGTACCATGAAGATGATGCTTCCAGGGAAAGAAATATAATTATGTGCGTGGTTGTATTCTTTTTCCCTTATCATGGTTTTTATCCTATTAGGTTTTTCAATTAAAGGTTTTTAACAGGACAACATAGAACACACGAATGATAATCATTTAAACATTTAAAGAGAAATGTTGTGATTCCAATAATGAAGGACTATCACTTTTCAAAGTCTTTGACATACATTGATGAGAACATGGGAAGCAAAGACAATGATCAAGATGAGTCACTTGCGAGATACATGACCTACAGAAGGATGGTGATGTACGAGTTCTACAAATTCATTCAAGTGAAGGATTGGCGAACCTATTTACCAAGACGTTTCCAGCAAATACATTCAAGACGTTAGTTCATCATATTGGATCACATCATCTCGAAGTTTTCAAGTAATGTATACATGAGGGGGAGTATATGCGCACTGCACACTTTTTCCGATATGTTTTTCTTCGCACTCTTTTTCCCTTAGCCATAGTTTTCCCATAGATTTTTCCTGGTAAAGTTTTTAACGAGACACCATATTTCACCTACGCATTTAGGACTATATTTTGATAATGGCCATCCAAGGGGAGTGTTATGAATAATATGTATATTATATGGATGCCCGTTATAGGTCCATTATTATATTTTAGAAGTGTTGAAGTCTAACCTAAACCCTAATGTTGTATTCCTATATATATATTGTATCTTATAGAATACATCAATAACAAGAGAGCAATTCCCTAATCTCTTTTGTTTACAACACATTTCACATTTTACTGACCTTTTTCATTTTTGGAATTTGAAAATTTTCAAATTTATGTTAGCATAATGTTTAAATCTAATTGGTCGAATTTTTTTGACACGTGTTAAAATCTAAAATCGATAAACATGACACATGTCAGAATCTTGTGAGTTACTAATTTTTAAAACCATACTTTATATAATAATATTTCCGTGGTAAACGATAATGTTCAATATTAACTTAACCTAAACAATACCGTGAGTTTTTTTAATAGTAATTTAACTTTTGCTTGACGTTTTCTTGTTCAATTTTTAAAGTTAAATGACAAACTTTTTAATTAAATATATTAATTAACGATAGAGTGATAATCAACCATTATAAGAATGAATGAAAGCAATTTTGACTTCTTTTTTAATATTTAAGAAACGACAAAATTGCTCTCGTTCATCCTTAAAATAGTTGATTACCACTATGTCCTTAATGAACCTACTTAACTAAAAAAATTTACGATTATTTTTTTTATAAACTAAAATATATAAATTCGAGTAAAAAGGAAAATTACCATATCTGACACGTAAAAGTATATACCATGACCTATTTGTGTCTTCGTTTCTTTTATTTTCGGTGTTCATATATTTTTATGTATTCGTTTAGACATTGTTTTGGCTAATCATCTTTGGCTAAATATACTCTCTAATTTATTATATTCTTTAGGTAAATTACTTTCCTTCTCATCTTATTTGCACATGGTGTGTATAGCTATCTATTATATTATATTAATTAATAAAATCAACAAGACATAACCAAGTTCAACATTCCAATTTACAATAGATAATCATGAATCCAAGATGTTAGAACTTTAGACCCTTTAGGTGATATGAAATTGTTTATAATCCAAGGAAAAGATAATTTAGCTATCCCATTCCAGTTTATTTACACGTAACACTTTTTCCCAAGTTAAATAGGAAAAGAAATTAAGGCGGCCTATACTCTCTATATCCATGGACACCCCACACAAAAGCTTTCACGCATCACAAACTAAATCTACAAAAAGCTTTATTAGAATTTGAACAGACAAGAAAACCGTAAAAGCCTCCGAGCTTCTCTTCGACAATGGTGAACACTTGTAGAATCAGCCTCATGATCCTCTTTCTCTTCATCAACCACTCTGCTTTTTTTTCTTCTGCACGCATACGTCTTTTAGAATGTCGAGATCTTATACGGCACCGGACACTTGACGTGATTGAAAGGGCTGATAAGGCACGTCTTATCAAGATCCAATGAACCGGAGAAATGAGAAGGGTGAGCTTAGTCGGAGAAGAAACGAACAAACTTTAATCTTCAGCTAAAGAGTTTGTTACAACTCAATTAGTTAATCAGAAAAATGAATTTACAATTCTCCTTTTATATTTACATAAGCTATAAACCAATATCTAAACAAAGAACGGTTAAGATCAGCTAACCAATCAAACCATGTAATCTAATACCCCCTCTCAAGTCTTTAGCTTCAAAGTGTCTAGTTTAGAAGATAATGACTTGAAATTGACATTCTCTTTAGAAGACCATGGAATGGATCTGGATGTAGCGGCTTGGTGAGGATATCAGCGTGATGATTACCAGTACCAACATGAAATGTCTTACACGTTCCTGCTTTAATCTGATCCTGGACAGTATGGCAATCGATGTCTATGTGTTTCGTTTTCTCATGAAACACTGGATTCATAGCAAGATGAAGTGCTGACTTGTTATAACAGAAAAGCTTTGTTGGACAAGTCACTATGACATGTAGATCGCGCAATAATTGTTGTAGCCATATTATCTCACATGTTGCATGAGCTAAACTGCGGTATTCAGCTTCCGTACTGCTTCTACTCACCATTGTCTGCTTCTTTGACTTCCATGAAATGATCAGAGAAGTACCCATATAAATTCAGAATCCGCTTATTGATATTTTTGTGTCTTTACAAGTACCCCAATCAGCATCAACAAATCCATTCAAGCATAGTTCTGAATTTGCTAAATACATCAAACCTTGTCCATGATTAGATTAATGTACCTAAGCACCTTGTGAGCAACTTGAAGATGAATATCTGATGGTGAAGATAGAATTTGACTCAATTGATGAACATCAAATGTGATGTATGTTCTTGTGATTGTTAAGTAAAGTAACATGCCAATAGAGTCCCCATATCTTTTGTAAGATGTAGATTCGGATCCATAGGAATAGAACTTGGTTTACAACCAGACAAGCATGCATCCTCCAATAAGTTATGTGCATATTTTCTCTAACAAAGAGAGATCCCTTATGATGTTCTTGCAATTTCCAGTCCTAGAAAAAAATTTACAGGTCCAAGATCTTTAATCTTAAAATCTGACCTCAATAGTTGTTATAAAGACTCCACTGCATCATCACTATTACTAGCAATCATTATGTCAGTCACATATACTAATACAGCAATAAAGGAACCAAAATGGCATTTAACAAACAAAGTGTTGTCTGTAGGAGACTGAATAAAATTTTGAACCCAAAAGAACTGAAGAAAATCGTTTATACGATTCTCTAGTTGTTTAAGTACATATAAAGACTTAAGAAGGCGAAATACCGGATTTGGAGGTAACACAACATTACTGAAGTTGTGTACCCTTGTGGCAAACTCATAAAGATTTCTTCATCGAGTTCACCATGTAAAAAGGCATTAGACACATCCATTTGCGTCAAGCTCCAGCCTTTAATAACAGCAAGACCAAGTAACAACTTCACACTAGTAAACTTGGCAACCGGAGATAATGTGTCTAAATAATCAGTCCCTTCCTGCTGTGTAAAACCTTCAGCAACCAGCCTTGCTTTGTATCTCTCCACAGTACCATCTAGATTATACTTGATTGTGAACACCCATTAACATCCCACCACATTTTTCCTTGAAGGCAATGACTCTACAGCCCAAGTCTTATTCTGTTCAAGAGCATTTAACTTTTCATTTTGCTGCTTTTATCCATTTCTTAGATTTCATGACCTGAGAAAAAGTTTTTGGTTCTGTCACAAGACAGTAAGAAATGAGATAAGACTAGAAGAGAGGAGTCATCTTATCATAAGATATAACAAAAGAAAGTGGATAAGGTGTAGTCTTTTTAGGTGATAAAATGGAAACATAAGGAACTAAGGAGTAATGAAAATTGGATAAGTAACTAGGAGCCCTAACAGTACGTTTAGCCTTAGGAATAGGTATAGAACTAGTGTCCACATCTAATGTTTCTACATTAGGAGTTATAGGACTGATACTAGGTATTAAAGATGATGATGATGAATCATGTATATCATCATAAACTGGATTTTGTAAATCAGCAAGAACTTGATCATTCAAAGGCATGCTTTCAACAAAATGCAATGGTGCAGGCAAAGGTAAGATTATATTTGGAAACATATCTGCAGAATGAGACAACAATTCACTAGTGTTGAAAGGAAACTTGTTTTCATAGAATATAACATTTCTAGATATTAAACCAGAATGAGATTCTAAGTCAAGAACTTTGTATCCTTTATATTCAGATGGATAACCTAAAAATACACAAAGTTTTGCTCTTGGTGAAAATTTATGCCTATCCTGAGTATGAGTAGAAACAAAGCACATACAACCAAACGATTTTAACAAAGTATAGTCGGGTGTTTTATTTAAAAGAATTTCAAAAGGAGACTTGTTATTTAACAATGGTGAACGAATCCGATTGATTAAGAAAGCAGTTGTAATAACACAATCACTCCAGTACTGTAATGGCACATTAGACTGAAATAACAAAGATCTAGCAACATTCAATAAGTGTTGATGCTTACGCTCAACAATAGAATTTTGTTGAGGAGTATAAGCACAAGAAAAATAGTGAATCATGCCTTGATCTTTAACAATGTTTTTGAAAGCTAGTTCAGGAGCATTATCAGACCTAATAGCTTTAATCTTTGTGTTAAACTGTGTTGATATAAGTTTTAAAAAAATAAGAAACCTAGTAGAAACTTCCTTTTTATTTCTTAACATGTAAATCCAAGTAACCCGAGTACAATCATCTACCAATGTAAGAAAGTATTTAAAACCTTTAACAGATTCAACACTAAAAGGATCCCCGATATCTAGATGTACAAGATCAAAAGGTTTTGGAGCTAAAGTATTGTGATGAGAAACATAGGCTAATCTGTTTTGTTTTGCTATCTCACATTGTGTAACTTCATGAGATACAAACTTTAAAGAAGGAATGACACTAACAAGTTTATGTAAAGCATTAGAGGATGGATGTCCAAAATGTTGATGCCATAGGAAATCATCAGCCAATACAGAACCAGAGAAAGAACAAGCTGCAGGAAATGATGGTGAGATGGATGTGTGTTCTATCTCTAGATAGTAGAGATTATTGTAGAGTTTACCCATCCCAATCATCAAGCGCTGAGAAATTTCTTGTATCGAACAACAAGTAGGAAAGAAATGAGATGAGCAAAACAATGTTCTAACTAGACAACTCACATTTATCAGATTAAGTTTGAAATCTGGAACATGTAGAACATTATGCAATATCAATGTTTGCGTAATATAGATTGTGCAGGTATGAATAATAGGTACCCTAGTATCATTTGGTAATTTTACGTGACATCAGACACATGTACTAGTTCTCTAAACAATCCTAAATCTGAACCTACATGAGTAGAGGCTCAACTATCAATTATCTAAGAATCATAAGAAAGAAATTTGTGAAGAGATGAAAGAGTATGATGTTGAAAAGTGAGATCATTATTCTCATATCTAAGGCTAGTAGAAGGAAATGAGATTGTATCAGAAGTTGAGGTTTAGGCCGTCAAACCATGATCTATAATTTTGGCAGAAGTCTTACTTGAAGTAGTTGCATGCTATTTTCACTTACTTGAATTGCAAACTGAGATATTAGTTGTTGGATCTGTTATGGAGTGAAATTCTGTAGATTCAAAGATGATCCATTGTTCACAGCTGAAGGAACATACTGAGGTACCATATAAGGACTAACTCCAGTTTCTGAATACACATTAGCAATGGCATTTGCATTTTGCATATAATCAAATGGAGTAATTTGCATTTGCATTGCAGATTGAGGCTGTGACATCTGAGGTTGATGTGGTGTTTGCATCCGAGATTGTGGCATTTGCATCCGAGGCTGAAAATGTTGTGGATTATTCTTGTAACTATTAGTCTTATAGCCTTGTGGAAAACCATTTAATTTGTAGCATTTTTGGATTGTATGTCCCACTTTCCCACATGAGTACAAACAGGTTTCTGAGCAAGTCTCATAGTGTTATTGGCTGCAACATATGCACTCTTTGCATAATCAGAAACAGGAGCCATAGATTGAAAAGCAGCACTTTCAACTTTGGTAGAAGGTCTTAGAGATTTATGTCTATCATCCTGAGTAACAATATTAAATGCCTCTTCCATTGTAGGAATTGGGTTCAACATTAGAATATGCCTTCTTGTCTGCTCATAATTCTCATTCAGTCCCATAAGAAATTTAGTCACCCTACTACGCTACTTTAACTTCTCCCATTTAGCAGCAGCATCACAATCACATCTACCACACGTACAGACTGGTAAATCAACATAGTTCTTATGTTCGTCCCATAATTTCAAAAATTATGTATATTAAGTAGAGATATCCATAGAACATTGTTAAATCTTAGCTACTTGTTGCTCAATATCATAGATCCTAGGTGCATCATCCTGCTTAAAACTAGTTAAAATATTATCCCAAATTCCTGAGTAGTAGATATAAATAGTAGACTCTGACCTATCTTTTTTGAGATTGAATTCATCAACCAGGTAGCATCAATATCATTGCATCTAGACCAAGCACCAAAATCTCTATGACCTGGAGGAGGTTTAGCGATTGTACCGTCTATAAAGCCAAGCTTATTTCGCACATTCAAAGCAATCCAAACACTTTGTCCCCAAGAATGGAAATCTAAAGTTGTGGTTAATAGATCTGAAACTAGAATCAGTCCAGAATGGTCATTGTTGTGAAGATAAAACAGACTCTTGTATTGATCAATCTGATAACGTGATTGAGGAAGAATTTGTATTTAGCAGTGGAAAACTCGCCGGATTTGTTGTATACAGTGGAGGAGCAGAAGATCCCAATCTCAGTATAAGAAGAAAAATTCCAAGAAGTGTGTGACGAAGCAATGTAGGAAGAGATAGAATCGTCAACACAAGGTCAATCGAAAGAAGTAAAAAGAATTAGAACGGAAAAAGAAACCAAGATTCCGGCAAATAGCTCAAGAATCATAAGAAAAAGAAATCGCACAATCTGCAGATAGAACTAATTCGAAGCACTTATCTCCGACGAAATCAGGTACAGTCGAAGATCATTAGCTCAGCTCTGATACCATATCAAGATCTGGTGAACCGGAGAAATGAGAAGAGTGAGCTTAGTTGGAAAAGAAACGAACAAACTTTAATCTTCAGCTAAAGAGTTTGTTACAGCTCAATTAGTTAATCAGAAAATTGAATTTACAATTCTCCTTTTATATTTACATAAGCCATAAACCAAGATCGGTTAAGATCAGCTAACCAATCAAACAATGTAATCTAAAATGTCTCAGTTTCTTGTTTATAACGATCAAGGATGATACCAATCTGGATGAAGATAATTCTCTCCCGCTTCTCCAATTGGCTCAATGTAATAGGTTTCCTATTAAATTCACTGAATCGACAACGTCATGGTGATACGAGAATTGCATTATCTTCTTTTGCCGGCAACGTGATCTAATGCTTGAATTTGTTGGGTTTAGGATTCAATACTTCAGCTAATACGCAGATAAATCATATAAACCCTCTTTTCAATGACTTTTTATCATAACTTTGTTATCTTCTTCGGTTCAATGGATATATATTTGCCAGAATAATAAAAATATCAATCGTCTTTTTTATTTTTATGATGATATTCTTACGCTCTACCTTGTAACTCTTATGCACCCTTTAACAGAGAGAAAAAAACTACCACGCGTCATAATTTTTTTTTTTTCTTTTTTTGTGCAACTCGTTTTTCATGAAAAGAAAACTCAGGAAATAACAATTAGTTCAGAGAGGGTCTGTTTGGCCAAAGCATCAGCGATAACATTTGTTGTTCTAGGGATAAACTTAAATTGGATAGAGGCAAAATTAGCAGCCAGCTGAAAAACATCGGAGATGATACTGTGAAGGTCCGATCTCGAAGATTCATCTTTGAGGAGTTGAATTAAAAGTTATGAATCAGAGCAGATGATGACGTTACTGATATTCTGCGAAGATGCCGAGAAGAGTGCCTCCCTAATCGCCATAGCCTCCGCAACAAGAGCTGAAGCAACATGGGGGAAAGCTAAGGAGAATTTGGAAGTGTGTTCCAGGCCATGAGAGAGAGTTCATCCTAAGCCTGCTGATTGTAAATCAGACTTCCAAGCCGCATCGGTGTAGTATAGAGTAAATCCCTCTCGAACAAAGATCGAATTGTTTGGTGAATGTTTTCGTCCCAGTGCCGGCAGGGAGGTTTGCTATAATTGGGTTGCGTTTCATTCCTTGGCATCTTGAGTTGCTTTGAGAATCGTTTCCTCTATTGTGTAGATTCGATTATTGAAAATCTTTTGGTTCCGAGATATCCAGAGAGCCCAGCAAATCCACGGGAAGATTCTACCTTTCTCAAGCCCCACCAGAGGAAGGGTAGGACGATCTTTAACCAGGATGATGCCACCATTAACATTGTATACAGCTGAGAGGTCGAAGAGTTTAATCTTTGGGGAAGTCTTGGTGTTCCAGACTTGGGACTGCCAATCCACTTCAAGAATTCCACCAGGTAAGTTTTCATCTTGCCTTTTTGATGCTTCAAAGTACCCAGATTTTGTAGTGTATACACCAGAGGGGATTTTAAGCCAAGCACGCTTATCTGATACTCCCAGTTTGCTTAGTTTCAGAAGCAGAATTCTATCTTTATACAACGACAAGATTTGAAGATTTGATCTATTTTGTCCACATCCCATTCATCTGAGTTATCCGTTAAAGATCTTTAACCCGAACATGTTGATACCTTTCAGGGGATGGTCCAATTGGTTGTGCTTTTTCATAAGGGGAGAGCCAAGCATCTGACCAGACATTGATACACTTTCCATCACCAATGTTCCATCCCAGCTGTGTTACAAGTAAGTCTTTGCCTATCAGTAGACTTCTCCATCCATGAGATGTTATGGGCGAAGTAGTACTTTCTAGGAAAGAATAATTATAACAGTGCTTTTTTAGAAGAGTACGTTCCATTAACCAATTTGGGAATTGGAGCATTCTCCAGCTGAGTTTGGCCAATAAGGCATCACTGAAGCTGTTTATATCTCTGAATCCCAATGCTCCCATACTCTCAGGTTTTGCCAGTTTGCTCCAGGCCACCCAACTGATTTTCTGCTTGTCAGGTGAAGAATCCCACCAAAATCTCGTTAGAGCAGATTGTATTCTAGTGCATAAGGATTGTGGAAGCTTGAAACACGACATTGCATAGGAAGGCATTGCCGCAAGCACACTCTTGATATCCTGCACTTGAAACGAGGTTAGTGGACCAGCTTACAGCCTTCTGTTTGATCTTTTCAACAATGGAGGTAAACAGATCCCTCTTAGTTCTTCCAAATGTTCAGGTAGCCCTAAGTACTTTCCCACACCACCTTCCTTTTCAATTCGCAGGAGATGTTGTACCCTGGATTTCTTTGCATGTTGCATCTTACAACTTTTATTATCTGCCTTGCAGAAGAACAGAGTGTCATCTGCGAATAAGAGGTGGTTTATCCTTAGGCAATTCCTAGCTACACGGATTCCAGGGAGAGTTCCCCTCTCCTCCACTCTTGTCATAATCCTCTCTTAGGTGTTACAGCTCCTCTTGGAGTCCCATTCACCAGAAAGGTATAAGAGACTAAGGTAACACATTCATTTATCAAGGAATCCTAATCTTTTTAGCACCAGTTTGATGAACTCCCATTCTAGCATGTCATAGGCCTTGCTCATATCCGTTTTAACTACCATAGAACCTCTCTTTTTTGCTTTTGAATTCTTGAGAAAATGGGGAACTTCATGGGTTATTAACACATTGTTTGAGATGGCTCTTTTGTGGACAAATGCGGATTGGTTCTTTAAAATGATACTTCTAGCAAAGGTTGTAGTCTTCTACAGAGCAGCTTTGAAATGACTCTAAAGTAAACATTGCAGAGAGCAATTGGCCGATAATCTGAGACTTTTTTGGACATGATATCTTAGGAATCAATATAATATTGTGGGTTTCATTGATTGTTCTTGGCAGCTTGCCTGACTGAAAGAATGAGAGGATTTCAGAAGTAATGTCTTGTCCCACTATATCCCAGTTGGATTGAAAGAAGCTTGGAGAGAACCCGTCAGGGCCTGGGGCTTTATTAGGATGGATTGAGAATAGAGCTACTCGAATTTCCATCCAGAGAAGGATCTCTGATCAGGTCATGGTTCGTAGAGTCTGATTTCAAAGGTTTCAAGACCGACGTAACTATGTTCACCTTCAGCTCAGATGGTTCAGACTGTGACGAGAAGAGATCTTGTAAGTAGTCACTTATAACTTTAACAATCTGATTCTCTTCAAACACTGGCTAGCCCTCGGCATTTTCCAGCACTGAGAATTTGTTTAAAGCTGCTCTCGTACTTGTAGAAGCATGAAAGAAACTTGAGCTCTTATCTCCCAAATTTTACCACAATTGTCTGCTTCTTTGCTTCCAGAAGGCCTCTTCAGCCAAATATGCTTCCTTTAACTTTTCTTTAATGTTTTGTAATAAAGAATCGTCTGGCAGGGGGTGTACCATTGCATTTTCCAGATCTTGTTTGTATGTTTCAATAAGAGCTTGACTGTTAAACTGTTGTTGCCGATTCCACAAGATGATCAATTCTCTGTTTAACTTGAATATTTCTTCCCTCAGCCCAAGGTTTTGCCATGGCAACTTTAAATTTCTCATTGTCTTTTAGGCGTCTATCATATCGAAACAGTCCTTACCTCTTTTTTCTTCTAGGATCAAAATAAGTGATGATAGGCCTATGGTCGGAAGCTTTAAATCGGAGATACTCAAATCTTCCTGACGGAAACTCCTCAGCCCATGCACTATTTGAAAGTGCCCTATCTAGCCTGCATTTGACATTGAACCCATTTCTTACACCCCTCTACGATAAAGCTTCTCCAGAATGTCTCAAATCAAAGAGACCACCCGCCGCCAAGAATGATCTGAAGTCAGAGAAAGAACCCTCAGACCTTGTTGGTCCTCCTTCTTTCTCTGAGTTGTCTATGATGTCATTAAAATCGCCAGAGAGGAACCAGGGGGCATCTCTAATCAAAGCCAAGTCGATTAGGTGATCCCTTGTTTGTTTTCTAACTACACGGTCAGGATTGCCATAGATAAAGGTGGCATAAAAGCTCTTCCCCTCAAAAGTTACCTTGGAGTCAAAATAGTTATTACAAGAAGAAATAACATCTAGTTCAAGCTCTTGCTTCCAAAGTAACAGGATTCCTCCATTACCTCTGCTGTGTGGGGGTACTAAAGCATAATTTTGATAGTTTAAAGTTTCAACCTTATTAAGCACAAACACATTGGGATTTTTTGTCTCAGAAAGGAAAATAATGTCTGGGTCTACTCTTTTTTGAATTTCCTTGAGACGACGAAACTGTTTCGGGGTTCCCTAACCCTTAATATTTTTTTTTTTCATAAATATTTGTTAATTTCGCAAATCTATATTAGATTGTGGTTGGTGATCAATTTATCTTTGTACATCTAATGAAACAAATTACATTTTTGTTCAAAGTATGGAAAAAAACTCTGGTTGTCGAATTTCGAAGTTCACCTCAATGACGTTTCGACAGAGCAGGCAAACAAATAATAAGGGCCATATCTTTGACAAAAAAAAATTATTGAGGGCCATCGCAAAATAAATATAAGAAATTGGCCTTATTAAGAATTTTTTTTTTGTTTGACAATTTTACATTATCGAAATTTTTTTTGGCTAAACAAAAATTTTCAAAAACTCTTTTTGTCTAAGGTTATTGATGTAAGAATTATACCTATCCACACGATGACCAACGAAGATCCACAAGGCGTCAACGTACCAGACACGTCCGTGAGGAGCATCCTTCAGAACGTGCAACCAGACGAAGACTTTTCCCGTTCCATCTTTGGGATTCATCGGCAAAGTGACTATTTTAAGACGATCCATTGAGTTACTTTTGAAGACGAACGAGCCAAACCACCAGACGACCAGGAGCACCCACCAGCGGACGCTAGAATAAAACAGAAGTTGTCCAACGATGAAACCACTTGTTCTTCAGAGATATCCTTGAAGATTCACTATCCAACAACCCAAGATATGAGGTTCCAACGAGCCAAACTGCATCTCCATCGACCTGAATTTAAAGATGGTCGACAAACCCTCATGTCGGACCATCCCGACCACCAACCCGTCCATCAACTTGATCGAAGACAAACTGAAGATCCACCTGATAAGTCTGAGGACTTCCTGCCATTTTTCCAACCTTATTTTAAGACTACACGACGTTTTGAAGCATCAAAAACAGCAACACAACTGGGGAGAGGACGAAGAGGAAACTTTCCTTTTCTGAAAATCCTTTTTCTTTTTCTCCAAGAAGCGCATCTCCAGCTTATGATCCAGGCCCTCCATCTCAAACAAGCAATCTCAGATGTCCATTCCTTGAAGATCTTCGCGATTCTTCCACCACAATCATCGAAGAATCTCCATCAATGCCCAACGGCTAGAAATCTTCAAACGCTCCTCTCTTTACTTCGAATTATTTGTTTCCTTGCTTAGTGATTTTAGACCGTTGGAGGTCATTTGTTTCTAGTCTATATAAGCTCTAGCATCGTGCTCTTTCTATTCACGCTTTCATCAATAAGAAATTTCAGTTTGCTTTGTTTCAACGTTTCGAATTAGATTATTGTTCTTGCGAGTTCTAGGTTGTTTGTGGAATCAAACCACTTAGATTTCGTGTAGAGTCTCCAAAATTCGTGAGGAATAGCCCATGGATTGTAGTCTCTAACCCTCGGTGTTGTGAAATCAACATCACAATCGGTTACCATCACTTTCAACGCTTCTGCCATCGATTTGAGTTTTTGAATCCGTGAGTCTTGCCTAGGTGGATTCCAAGGTTTGCATCATTTATCCTTTAAAGATTTGGTTATGAAAACAAAAACATTTTTTTTCTCCGATCCTAGAGTAATCTTATTTGATATTTTCCAATTTTAATCTTTAACTTAAAAATGCTTTTTAAAAAAAAAGGTTGTTCCCGTTTAATATCTTAAGGCCCTGGGCCGTCGTCCCAATCGGGGTTCAAGCAATTAACTGATTTGTTTTGCGGGACATTTGGAAAAAAAGGTGTTCAGAAAAATTTGTCCATCTACACCTTTATTTCTAAATTATCATTTTTGACCAATTTACCCCTACATAAAAATTTTGACACTTTTAAAATGAAAAACCCACAAAAACATGTAGATAGACAGGCTTGAAGAAGATTTAGTGAAAACATTTTTTTGATTTGGTCGCATATAAGTAGGTTTATAGATCTTCCGAAAAGTGTAGAATTCGTTTTCTAAATTTTTTGTCTATTCTAAAACATTTAGAATACGTATTCTACGACTTGTACATGTTCTAAAAATTTTAGAACACATATTTATTCTGAAATTTCAGAATACATGTTCTACGCAATTTAGAATTCGTATTCTGAGAATTCTCTATGTTCTACGAAATTTAGAATACGTATTCAGGAGTTTAGAATACGTATTCAGGAGTTTAGAATACGTATTCAGGAGTTTAGAATACGTATTATACGGTGTAATCTATGTTCTAAAAAAAATAGAATATGTATTCTACAAATTTTAGAATATGTATTCTGAAAATAATTAGATTTCCTTAAAAATAATAACTGAATATACAAATAAAGAAACAAAATCTATTTTATGGAAAATCGAATATATTGTTTAGATTACGTATTTATTGTTTTGATTATGTTATGAAAAAATTTAGAATCCGAATTCTAAATTTTAAATCGACTTTTCTTCCTAAAAATGATGAAAATCGATCAAAACCCTTAAAATTTCCACTCTTTTCTTCTTCTTCCTCCTTTGCCATGAGTTCTTCATAAGTTTTCAAATTTTTTGATCAACATGCTGCAAATCTACGTAATATGTGGTGTATGGAGATTGTATGAAAACAAAGAATGGAGATTTATTGTTGATGAAGAAAAACGTGCTAGATTACTTACTTTGCAATCCACCACAACTCTTAAAGAACTGAAGATGATGGTTTCAGAAGAATTTGGAATAAAAGAGAGTGAAGTTGATGTGGAATTCAGTTACTTACCCACAGATCTTAGTATTGATTCTCCACCGGTTGTTATGGTGAATGATCGACAAGTGAAAAATTTTGTTGCATATTTGAAAAGCAAAAACACTATAAGGTTATGTGTGACGTGTAAAGGTATAGTTGACGACTGCAAGAGTGGAGTCAATTTTGACTTGAATAAGGAGACAAGTGATCCAAGTGATGGTGACGAAGATGGTACTATGCCTGGAAATTCAGCAGCAATATTGGTGAATGAAGATAAGCCGGATGATGATTTCGTCAAGAGTTCAAATGACGCTAAATTCAGTGATGGGGTTGGTTCGAAGGTGGAAGATTCAATGGTAACTAAGGGGCAATATTTCAGAAGCAAGGAGGCTTTACAGGCAACTCTTGAAATTTATGCGATGAGGTATAACTGGGACTACAAGATTACAAAGTCTGATACAAGATTATGGTGTATACGCTGCATAGATAAGGTTTGCAAATGGAGTCTTCGTGCTGAGTGTTTAAAGGGGTCTACATATTTCAAAATCAACAAGTATGTGGGTAACCATACTTGTGCCCCTTCGAAGAAAAAAAGATTTTGTAGGACACCTTCATCAAGAACAATTGGGCATCTCATTATGCATAATTATGACGGTGTGAAGGAAGGGCCTAAACCGAATGATATCATTAATATTATTCGTACAGATTACGGATACGAGCTAACTTATTCCCAAGCTTGGGAGTCTCGTGAGTATGCAATTAATGAAGTTCGAGGAATCCCGGAGAAGAGTTTTGGCAAAATACCAAAATACTTGCACATGTTAGAAGAAGCGAATCCTGGTACGCATACGAATTACGAAATCGATTCTGATGGTAGATTCAAATATCTTTTTATTTCTTTTGGTCAATCAATAAGAGGCTTCTACAAGGCAATTCGGAAGGTCATTGTAGTTGATGGAACGTTTTTGAAAAGCAAATACAAAGGAGTACTGCTAATTGCTACAGCTGTTGATGGTAACTCTAATTTGTATCCAATCGCATTTGGAATTGCTGATACAGAAAATGATTGTTCTTGGGAGTGGTTTTTTATGCAGCTTAAAATTGTTATAGCGGATGACGAAGGTTTAGTTTTTGTATCAGATAGACATATGTCGCTTGGTAAATCAATTGGAAAAATCTATCCATTGGCTAAACATGGCATTTGTATCCACCACTTGATTAATAATGTGGTGACATATTTCAAGGGAAAGGGTGTGGCTGGTTTGGTTGCAAAAGCATCAAAAGCGTATAGGATTGGTGAGTTTGAAAAATTATTTGCGCAAATTTACAGTATTAGTCCGTCTATTGCTGGTTATCTAGAGGATGCTGATGTGAGAAAATGGGCTCGATGTCATTTTCCGGGCTACAGATACGACATTAACACCAACAACCCTGCGGAATCGATAAATGCAGCTTTGAGATCACCTCGAGAGTATCCAATAATTCCTCTGTTAGACAGCATCAGAGAATTGTTAACACGTTGGTTTTATGAGCGTAGAGCATTAAGTGCAAAGCATCGTGATCCTTTAACTATTACGGTGGAAAAAAAGATTGATAAAAGGATAGAGAAAGGTAAACTATATAAAGTTTTTCCAATTACTGAATACCGTTTTCAGGTTAAAGGTAACGGAACAGACTATGTAGTTGACTTGGAAAGAAAAACTTGTTCATGTGGAAAGTTCAAGATAGAAAAAATTCCTTGCAAACACGCTATAAAAGGAGCATTTGATGTTGGTAAGGATCTATACCAATACACCGATGAGGTGTATACAACTACCGCATGGAGATCATTATATGAGGAAACGATTAATCCAATAAGTGTTCCTGAAGATGAATGGCGCGTCCCAACACATGTTGAAAATGTAAAAATCCTACCACTTGAAACAAGAAGAGCTCCTGGAAGACGAAGAAAACGTAGGCATGAAACAGTTGAGGACAGGATAAGATCGTCACAAGGATCACAAGGGTGTAAAAGGCACAAATGCAGCCGTTGTGGTAAAGAGGGACACAACAGATCCACATGTGATACGGCAATATAATCACGGTTTGTGCCATAACTCAAGATTTATTTTATCGTTTTTCCTATAATTAGTGAGGCTTAATTTCATTTTGTTTTTGTTTTTATTGAAGATGGGCAATGCTTCCTTAATCGATGACAATCATACAAGGGGATCAGAAGTTTGACTTGCGTTATCAAGCTTTATGGTTTTTGGTTTTTTATTTGAGTTCACGTTTGTAATTTACATCATGACAAAGATCATGTTTGAATTTCGTTCATTGTTTCATAATATTTGCTGTGTTTTGATGTTTTGAGTTTTCAAGAGTTCGCCTGACTAAATACACTGAGGTATCTACACTTGTATGAATTTTCTTATTTGATTTGAGATAATGATCAGGAATGGTATAAACAAACCACGTTTATCACAAGATTATCAACTAGGGGTGAAAAATTTCTTGGATTTTGCGTTATAAACAAACCACATTATATATATATACTAGTAGATAAAACCTCTTATAAGATGGAAAATGAAATTGGCACAAAAAAAAAAATAGAAAATGAAAAAGAAAATAAAACAAAGTACAGTACGGGGAGTGATCAGATCAGATTGCTAGTGCTCAGTGATGATGCGGAGGACTCTCGCTCGCGCTCTGACTCTGTCCTGGACGGTGTCTCCGGCTCCTACCAAGGCGAGTGTCAGGAGAGTGCCTTGGTGCATGTGGTGGTGTGGCTCTGCTGGGTCCAACAACATCCTCAGCAAGCTTGGTCCTAATCTCTCTCTCAGAAGGACCGTTAGCATCCTCATAGTCATGGGTTCCTGAACCAGAAGAACACGTACAGGGTCTGATGTTCATCAATGCGGTCTACATACGGCGCATCATCCGGTTAGTCGTCCTTTGCGACTTGGCGATCCAGTCAAGTCGTTTTAACATATCCTCTATTGGAGGTGGGCATGGAAGGCGGTAGTGTCCTGGAAGGCGTGGAAGGAGCTGGAATAGTTGGGGTTCACCTGAATGTTGTGGCTCATCCGCAGAGCTCTCCTCCTCAATCTCTTCGGGCGCGTGGTGTGGAGGCGCGGTTGAGTCAGCCGCAAGTGTAGGAACCTGCCGAGGTCTGGGAATACCCTGACGACGAGATGGTGGTCTGTGACCGTCTGTAGGGTCAATGGTAAGAAATTCATCACTCGGAAGAAACTCCAAGTTCTCTCTTAGAAGGAGAGAGGTGATTCCTGATTTGGGTAGCCTGCAGAAACGAAGGAATCCCTCTCGATCGATGAACTGATATATCTTGTACTTCTTGAGGATATGGCAATGCTCCAGATACTTCATGTCTACCGTCAGAATAATCGTGATCTTCTCAGACTTAGATAAGTCGAGTTTGGTGTGCAGGAGGAGCGGTGTAATGAGTGAACCAACGCAGAGCTGATTCAACTTCGGTGGACTTCGCTTCACCTGCACCAAATTGTCGCACATAACTGCTGCAAGGTTGGTTAAAGGTGTCTCTTAATCCTTGAACTCATCCATCAAGTGCCTAATAGCAAACCACAGCATAACCAACTCCTCATTGTGCACCGCACCTGCCTCAGACTTGAAGAAGAATGAGTTGATGAGGATCTTAGCCACAATGCGCAGAACCGGGTTTCTGATTTGAGTGATCTTCGCCGTACGCGGCTTGTAGGTGCCTTTGGCAATCAGATTCCAAAATGTAGTTGAATCTTGCTCAGTAAGCTTCCCGAGATAACACCTATCTGTCTTGGTGAAGCCGTAAATGTCGCAAATCTCATAAAGAGAGTATGAAAAGTACTTCTTGTCAAGGAGAAAAGAGAATCTTCCTTCGCTTGCCTTGTGATCGTCAGGATCCTTGTAGGTGAGGCGGCAAGTAGCAAGAAGCTCTCTGACATACTTCGGGAATGTGTGGTGGCAAAGACGCCACAACCGTCCAATCCCCATTGTCTCGAACACATTGATTGCATCTTGTAAAAGACCCAAATCGTGTAACATCTCCTCACAGCCGAAGCGCGTAGGTAAGATCTCGATCTTTTTCATTACGACGAGGTGTTTAGTGTCATTTGCCGTCCAAACTCTCTTACTAAGAGCAGCTTCTGCCACAACTGGCTCCTTGTCTTTGGATGGAGCTGTAGTCCTCCCCATCTCATGAAACTTCAAAAGAACACAAGACAAGGCAACAAGAATGTGAGTGAAGTTTCTTTGGCACATAAAATCGGATTAGAGTGCCAACATGTTTCTAAATTCTCAACATTGATATGATTTTGCATTTAAACAATCAAAGGTATTACCATACACAATCTAAGCTAGAAATCGACACTAAATCCATGATAAATGAGCAATATCCATCAAAACCTCTCTTTGGAACATAAAATCGAATTGGGTTGAGAAAATTTCGAGAACTTACCTTTGTTAATAGATGAAATTGATACTATAAACGAGAAGAACACAAAAAATCAAGTGGGTTAGAGCAAAGAATCGTTGAATTTGGGTTAGAAATGAGAGAGTTATGGGAGAAAGAAGATGAAGAATGGTGAAGATATGGTGATTGTGAGCGGCGGATCGAGCAAAAGAGATGAAGTGTGAAGGTTTTGTAAAGTCGATCCGGTCTAATCCAGTTTATTATAAGTGAAAACGTGTGAAACATACCTTAGGATAGATCGATCTGCGTATGGATCGATCGTTCTAGTGTGTTTGAGTTGGTCCGGGAAGAATGATCGATCGATCCACTTATCGGATCGATCGATCGGTATGATCAGAATCCATCCATGGAGGGTGATCGATCGATCGGTGTTGGATCGATCGATCTGACTTAGAGCTTCATACATAGTGAGTTACATAGTCGCAAAAGAATAAATATTAATCTCAATCAATGGATACAATATCAGCAGGTATCGGAAGAGGTTCATAGTTCTTCATTCGATCTATTAAAACGGGGTCCTTTGCTGCTTCCCATAGATCAACGACAATTCTCACCCGCGCTTCTCTAATGTTTTCATCATTAATCAAATCCATATCATACCCATTAAGATGACACTCAATGTATTTAAGCGCATAAACTCCACAATCACAACATGATTTATTTAGTCCTTTTTGCACATGGACATGTATGATCTCGTATGGTGACAAAAGTTGAACTTTCCCATTAACCTTTCCGTGAAGTTCCTTCAAAATGCGAGGGATGATGACTGAAAACGCCTCCACGTACCTTCTGTTGTTGTAACTATTACAATCGGAGACCTCAACAGTTCTTAGATTGAAGTTAACGCAGACCGAAATCCAATGATTACCATTGACAAAACACGGAGCATAAATTCTGTCAAAGTCCGTAGCCCACTTTTTCTCCGTCTTTCCATGAGAAGGCAACTCACCGGTGGCATAAGCTAGAAGATGACTATCCCACTTGTGGCTTTTTTTATTTGTCGAACTCGTATACTTCAAGTGTTCGTTTTTGATTTGCATGCTAAACATACAATTCATAAAACCAACACGATGTGACTTTAGTCGACCTAAAGATGTATACTCCCGAAATATATACATCATAGCATCAATTTCCTGAAAAAATTTAATAAACATAAAAAGTTAAGCAAAACATGAGAAATGATGCATATAGTTAAAAGAAAAAGGTTAATACGTACTTCGTTGCCAAGCCATTCGTTGTTTCCCATGACTCGATTTAGTAATGGATCATTTAGAACATTTGGACCCAACGTTATGAGCCTGAAATTTTTAATAAAAATAAGTACCAAAAACAAACAAATTATTATGATCACATTTACACCAAAATCATAATAATTTTAGAAAATATATTGAAATACTTACTCTTTTTTCCTATGCCACTCCTCATAAGCTTGCCATTTCTCTTCGGAAACGTACACCAACACAACGTCTTTGTCTGTTCTACCCGCATCATTAACATCAAAATCGGGACGACTCTCCATTTTGGTCGGTATTGGAGTCGGATCAAACTCGTCTACTTGTGTATGTTGATAAAGATGACCCACTGATTTTTGTAAGAAATCTTGTGTATTCAAATTGAGGTCTATCTCACTAGTCTGTGTGAAACTTTCATCAAGTATAGATTTTTTATCCTGTCATTAAAAAAAATAATTGAGAGCACATTAACGTTTGATATACTAAAGTTTACAAATATTGTAACATAACCAATATTACATACCTACACATACTACAAATATTGTAACATAACCAATATTACATACCTACACATACATATATATCCCATTACATAGTCTTACATGTACCAAAAATTACACAAATATGTGACAACACACTAAATTAAACATCTCGTAGGGATTTATTTCTTACGTACCAGAGATTTATCCTTTTTCACGGTTGTAATAGATGGTTGGTCAGGCGGGGGTCTTGTAATTCCTGCTGAAGAAATCACTTCCTTGATATGAGAGACATCCTCCTCTAATTTTCCCATACGCAATTCAATCTACTTTTCAAAGCTTGCAAACGAAGCTTCAAACTTTTCTATAATAGACTTCATAAGCTCATCAAACGGTCCTTGTGTTGCTGCTGCTCGCTGGCAAAGCAATTTCTTTTTCCGTGCCTCTGCACCATGATCAGGAGATCTCTTCCTACTCCTCTTCTTCACCCGAGACACTTCACCATCACAAGCTTCATTATTTTCTTCGTCGATAGCCTCTGAGACCTCATTACCATCTTCAGGAACCTCACTGTCACCTCCACTATCATCCTTTTCATTTGCAACGTCCATAACATCATCTACTACACTATCCCAAAGATGGTCTCCAAAATCACTCCCAGATCTGAT